>OY992537.1:29794972-29942657 GCA_963921195.1 Pegoplata infirma
AAACTGAATTAAAATTTAAAATAAAAAATTACAAAAAACACAAAATTAAATCCGTGTTTAATTTATTTCAACCCGAAATAAACACAATTGTGGCAACCCTTGAGAGAATTTGAAATTTTAATTTTTCTCAAATCAAAAAAATCTTAAAATCGTTATATCTCCGAAACTACAGGACGGATTTACAAAACTTTAGCATCAATGTGTCGAGCGTGAAATTCTACATAAAATAGATGAAAAATATCGAGTAAAAAAATTTCAAAGTTTTTCGACAAAAAAAGCAGCGGTTAGTACATCCTTTTTTTTTGACCAAAAAATTTTTATTTGATTTTTGTTATTTTTTAATTGCTATTTTATTTACAATTTCACGCTCGACACATTGACGCTAAAATTTTGTAAATCGGTCCAGTAGTTTTGGAGTTATAGCGATTTTACCATATTTTTTCTTACGCACTGACTATGGTTGGCAAGTTTGTCGAAAAATATTTTTTTACGGGGTAAAAATTTGGGTTACATATTCTGAAAGAGCATAAAAAGATGGGACGTATAGGTCTCCGACCCAAATCGGGCCTATATTTACCGAGCTATTGACGAAAAACCAAATTGTGGCAACCCTTGAGAGAATTTGAAATTTTAATTTTTCTCAAATCAAAAAAATCTTAAAATCGTTATATCTTCGAAACTACTGGACGGATTTACAAAACTTTAGCATCAATGTGTCGAGCGTGAAATTCTACATAAAATAGATGAAAAATATCGAGTAAAAAAATTTCAAAGTTTTTCGACAAAAAAAGCAGTGGTTACATGGTACATCCTTTTTTTTGACAAAAAAAATTTTTTTTTGATTTTTGTTATTTTTTAATTCCTCTTTTATTTAGAATTTCACGCTCGACACATTGACGCTAAAATTTTGTAAATCGGTCCAGTAGTTTTGGAGTTATAGCGATTTTACCATATTTTTTCTTACGCACTGACTATGGTTGGCAAGTTTGTCGAAAAATATTTTTTTACGGGGTAAAAATTTGGGTTACATATTCTGAAAGAGCATAAAAAGATGGGACGTATAGGTCTCCGACCCAAATCGGGCCTATATTTACCGAGCTATTGACGAAAAACCAAATTGTGGCAACCCTTGAGAGAATTTGAAATTTTAATTTTTCTCAAATCAAAAAAATCTTAAAATCGTTATATCTCCGAAACTACTGGACGGATTTACAAAAATTTAGCATCAATGTGTCGAGCGTGATATTCTACATAAGTAAAATAGATGAAAAATATGGAGTAAACAAATTTAAAGGTTTTTTGACAAAACAAGCGGGGCAAAAATTTGGGTTACATATTCTGAAAGAGCATAAAAGAGCATATCCATTTCCATATCCATATCCATATCCATATCCATATCCATATCCATATCCATATCCATATCCATATCCATATCCATGTCCATATCCATATCCATATCCATATCCATATCCATATCCATATCCATATCCATATCCATATCCATATCCATATCCATATCCATATCCATATCCATATCCATATCCATATCCATATCCATATCCATATCCATATCCATATCCATATCCATATCCATATCCATATCCATATCCATATCCATATCCATATCCATATCCATATCCATATCCATATCCATATCCATATCCATATCCATATCCATATCCATATCCATATCCATATCCATATCCATATCCATATCCATATCCATATCCATATCCATATCCATATCCATATCCATATCCATATCCATATCCATATCCATATCCATATCCATATCCATATCCATATCCATATCCATATCCATATCCATATCCATATCCATATCCATATCCATATCCATATCCATATCCATATCCATATCCATATCCATATCCATATCCATATCCATATCCATATCCATATCCATATCCATATCCATATCCATATCCATATCCATATCCATATCCATATCCATATCCATATCCATATCCATATCCATATCCATATCCATATCCATATCCATATCCATATCCATATCCATATCCATATCCATATCCATATCCATATCCATATCCATATCCATATCCATATCCATATCCATATCCATATCCATATCCATATCCATATCCATATCCATATCCATATCCATATCCATATCCATATCCATATCCATATCCATATCCATATCCATATCCATATCCATATCCATATCCATATCCATATCCATATCCATATCCATATCCATATCCATATCCATATCCATATCCATATCCATATCCATATCCATATCCATATCCATATCCATATCCATATCCATATCCATATCCATATCCATATCCATATCCATATCCATATCCATATCCATATCCATATCCATATCCATATCCATATCCATATCCATATCCATATCCATATCCATATCCATATCCATATCCATATCCATATCCATATCCATATCCATATCCATATCCATATCCATATCCATATCCATATCCATATCCATATCCATATCCATATCCATATCCATATCCATATCCATATCCATATCCATATCCATATCCATATCCATATCCATATCCATATCCATATCCATATCCATATCCATATCCATATCCATATCCATATCCATATCCATATCCATATCCATATCCATATCCATATCCATATCCATATCCATATCCATATCCATATCCATATCCATATCCATATCCATATCCATATCCATATCCATATCCATATCCATATCCATATCCATATCCATATCCATATCCATATCCATATCCATATCCATATCCATATCCATATCCATATCCATATCCATATCCATATCCATATCCATATCCATATCCATATCCATATCCATATCCATATCCATATCCATATCCATATCCATATCCATATCCATATCCATATCCATATCCATATCCATATCCATATCCATATCCATATCCATATCCATATCCATATCCATATCCATATCCATATCCATATCCATATCCATATCCATATCCATATCCATATCCATATCCATATCCATATCCATATCCATATCCATATCCATATCCATATCCATATCCATATCCATATCCATATCCATATCCATATCCATATCCATATCCATATCCATATCCATATCCATATCCATATCCATATCCATATCCATATCCATATCCATATCCATATCCATATCCATATCCATATCCATATCCATATCCATATCCATATCCATATCCATATCCATATCCATATCCATATCCATATCCATATCCATATCCATATCCATATCCATATCCATATCCATATCCATATCCATATCCATATCCATATCCATATCCATATCCATATCCATATCCATATCCATATCCATATCCATATCCATATCCATATCCATATCCATATCCATATCCATATCCATATCCATATCCATATCCATATCCTATCCATATCCATATCCATATCCATATCCATATCCATATCCATATCCATATCCATATCCATATCCATATCCATATCCATATCCATATCCATATCCATATCCATATCCATATCCATATCCATATCCATATCCATATCCATATCCATATCCATATCCATATCCATATCCATATCCATATCCATATCCATATCCATATCCATATCCATATCCATATCCATATCCATATCCATATCCATATCCATATCCATATCCATATCCATATCCATATCCATATCCATATCCATATCCATATCCATATCCATATCCATATCCATATCCATATCCATATCCATATCCATATCCATATCCATATCCATATCCATATCCATATCCATATCCATATCCATATCCATATCCATATCCATATCCATATCCATATCCATATCCATATCCATATCCATATCCATATCCATATCCATATCCATATCCATATCCATATCCATATCCATATCCATATCCATATCCATATCCATATCCATATCCATATCCATATCCATATCCATATCCATATCCATATCCATATCCATATCCATATCCATATCCATATCCATATCCATATCCATATCCATATCCATATCCATATCCATATCCATATCCATATCCATATCCATATCCATATCCATATCCATATCCATATCCATATCCATATCCATATCCATATCCATATCCATATCCATATCCATATCCATATCCATATCCATATCCATATCCATATCCATATCCATATCCATATCCATATCCATATCCATATCCATATCCATATCCATATCCATATCCATATCCATATCCATATCCATATCCATATCCATATCCATATCCATATCCATATCCATATCCATATCCATATCCATATCCATATCCATATCCATATCCATATCCATATCCATATCCATATCCATATCCATATCCATATCCATATCCATATCCATATCCATATCCATATCCATATCCATATCCATATCCATATCCATATCCATATCCATATCCATATCCATATCCATATCCATATCCATATCCATATCCATATCCATATCCATATCCATATCCATATCCATATCCATATCCATATCCATATCCATATCCATATCCATATCCATATCCATATCCATATCCATATCCATATCCATATCCATATCCATATCCATATCCATATCCATATCCATATCCATATCCATATCCATATCCATATCCATATCCATATCCATATCCATATCCATATCCATATCCATATCCATATCCATATCCATATCCATATCCATATCCATATCCATATCCATATCCATATCCATATCCATATCCATATCCATATCCATATCCATATCCATATCCATATCCATATCCATATCCATATCCATATCCATATCCATATCCATATCCATATCCATATCCATATCCATATCCATATCCATATCCATATCCATATCCATATCCATATCCATATCCATATCCATATCCATATCCATATCCATATCCATATCCATATCCATATCCATATCCATATCCATATCCATATCCATATCCATATCCATATCCATATCCATATCCATATCCATATCCATATCCATATCCATATCCATATCCATATCCATATCCATATCCATATCCATATCCATATCCATATCCATATCCATATCCATATCCATATCCATATCCATATCCATATCCATATCCATATCCATATCCATATCCATATCCATATCCATATCCATATCCATATCCATATCCATATCCATATCCATATCCATATCCATATCCATATCCATATCCATATCCATATCCATATCCATATCCATATCCATATCCATATCCATATCCATATCCATATCCATATCCATATCCATATCCATATCCATATCCATATCCATATCCATATCCATATCCATATCCATATCCATATCCATATCCATATCCATATCCATATCCATATCCATATCCATATCCATATCCATATCCATATCCATATCCATATCCATATCCATATCCATATCCATATCCATATCCATATCCATATCCATATCCATATCCATATCCATATCCATATCCATATCCATATCCATATCCATATCCATATCCATATCCATATCCATATCCATATCCATATCCATATCCATATCCATATCCATATCCATATCCATATCCATATCCATATCCATATCCATATCCATATCCATATCCATATCCATATCCATATCCATATCCATATCCATATCCATATCCATATCCATATCCATATCCATATCCATATCCATATCCATATCCATATCCATATCCATATCCATATCCATATCCATATCCATATCCATATCCATATCCATATCCATATCCATATCCATATCCATATCCATATCCATATCCATATCCATATCCATATCCATATCCATATCCATATCCATATCCATATCCATATCCATATCCATATCCATATCCATATCCATATCCATATCCATATCCATATCCATATCCATATCCATATCCATATCCATATCCATATCCATATCCATATCCATATCCATATCCATATCCATATCCATATCCATATCCATATCCATATCCATATCCATATCCATATCCATATCCATATCCATATCCATATCCATATCCATATCCATATCCATATCCATATCCATATCCATATCCATATCCATATCCATATCCATATCCATATCCATATCCATATCCATATCCATATCCATATCCATATCCATATCCATATCCATATCCATATCCATATCCATATCCATATCCATATCCATATCCATATCCATATCCATATCCATATCCATATCCATATCCATATCCATATCCATATCCATATCCATATCCATATCCATATCCATATCCATATCCATATCCATATCCATATCCATATCCATATCCATATCCATATCCATATCCATATCCATATCCATATCCATATCCATATCCATATCCATATCCATATCCATATCCATATCCATATCCATATCCATATCCATATCCATATCCATATCCATATCCATATCCATATCCATATCCATATCCATATCCATATCCATATCCATATCCATATCCATATCCATATCCATATCCATATCCATATCCATATCCATATCCATATCCATATCCATATCCATATCCATATCCATATCCATATCCATATCCATATCCATATCCATATCCATATCCATATCCATATCCATATCCATATCCATATCCAGGACAGTGTTATTTAAATAAATCTTCCTTTATTTTCTTCCAATACTTCGACTTTCATCGAAACTCATCACAGGGAATAACTTTAAATAAAAATCACAAGTATAAATTTTAAATAATAACAATTGTTCGTACACATTGTCAATTATTTATTATTTAAAATTTATACTTCTGATTTTTATTGTTTTGTATTTAATTTAAAGTTACTCCCTGATGATGACCTTCAATGAAAGTCAAAATATTGAAGAAAATAAAGGAAGATTTATTCAAAATAATACGAATATTAACAATTATAATTTTCTGTAAAAAATATCTGTCAATCTGGAAGTTATTAATATAAACAACCCGAGTAAAAAGGAATTTATATAAATGTATATTATTTTATATGTTTTCATAAAACCATATACAACTATATGAGTCAAAGTATAAAATTATATCTCACTTTGAAATTTTCCAATTTTTTTAAATGATGTCATATAAAATCATATCTAATTATATTGTTCATAATATATTAATACGTTGCACATAAAACTTAATCCGATTTCATACATTATTATACGTGACTTTATATCTAATTATGTATAGGACTTTACTAAACAAAATATCCAGTATCAATTTATGTATAATTATATATGACTAATATAATTCCATTTAAAACTATATATGGTTCCATACTAAAAAAATTTCCAACAAAAATAATAGATATAATTATATGTGTCTTAAACGATAACATATCTGTGTTTGTATGGTACTATATATACGCAAATTTCGTCTAAACTCAATATATATTTTTAAATGGTCGCATATGTAATGGAATATATATTTTGATATAATCATGTATAAAAAAAATATTTTTTTGACCAAACAACTAGCCATATATAATTATATATGCCAGTATTTCAAAATCTATTTTTGTGTGTCAACATATATGATTATACAAAACTTTTTATTGTATCATATAAGATTACATATGATTTTTGGGAACCCGAGTTCGATTCCCGGCCCAGTCGAGAAAAAAAGTTTTTTTTTATTTTTTTTTTAAATAGAAAACACTTTTTTATTGCGTTTAATTTTTTTAGAACTAAAAAGTTTTAATTTTTGGAATTTTTGCAATCATTTTTAAAAAATTATTTTTCTTTTATATAGTTATATATAACTATATTTGATTTATTATAAAATTATCTATAATTTTTGGGAACCCGAGTTCGATTCCAGAAAAAAAATATATTTTTTTTAAATAGAAAACACTTTTTTATTGCATTTATTTTTTTTAGAACTAAAAATTTTTCTTTTTTTGAATTTTTGCAATCATTTTTAAAAAATTATATTGCTTTTATATATTTATATATAACTATATTTAATTTATTATAAAATTATCTATCATTTTTGGAAACCCGAGTTCGATTCCAGAAAAAAATATATTTTTTTATTTTTTTTTAAATAGAAAACACTTTTTTATTGCATTTGTGTTTTTTAGAACTTAAAAAATGTAACTTTTTGAATTTTTGCAATCATTTTTAAAAATTTTTGTTGTTAATAATAGCTATATTTGGTTTAAATTATCAAATTATCAATGATTTTTGGAACCCGATCTCAAATCTAATTCTGATTTCCTGATTCCATGAAAAATTTCAAACTTTTAAGCCAAAGTCCTTTTTCACTTTGGAAGCCTATGACTTGGAAATAAGGCATACCGTTACAATAAAATTATTGTTTAAGCTTACCATGGAAGCCCCTAATAGCGCTGTACGTCATTCCATTTTTTTTTTTTTTGCAAATTTTATCAAAAATTTTCTAAGTCTTTTTGAAAATTGTGTACAAGTGAATAACATATTTAATTGGATATAATCATATATTACTATATGTTAGATCAATTTGATATAATTAGATACGATCAATTTATTTAAAACTAAGTCTTTTAAAGTTGTTATTTGCTAACAACGTCCGCTGGTCTAGAGGGTAGAGATTGCGATTACAAAACGCAAGACTTGTGGTTCTAATCCCCGTCCGTTCGAAGTTTTGTTTTTTTTTATTTATTTTCAGTTTGACATTATTATATCTAAAAATAAATCTAAAAACAAAAGCATTGTTTGGATAAAAATGTATCCAATAATTTTTTTATAAAATCAAGATATCAGATATTATAAGATAACTTTGGCGCGGCCAAATTTCGGATGAAATTACATTATATAATATCCAATTTAATATAAAATCATGATATTGGATATTTTAAGATAACTTTGGCGCGGCCAATTTCCGGATGAAATTACATCATATCATATCATATTTAATACAAAATCATGATAATAGATAATTTGGGATAACTTTGGCGCGGCCAATTTCCGGATGAAATCACATACAATCAAATATTTAACTGTAACTTCATATATTATAAGATGTTATGAGATAACTTTGGCGCGGCCAATTTTCGGATGAAATTTAGCAAAATCAGATCCAATAAATTATATATAATTTTATAAGATAACATGTTTTACCATACAATTTTTTTTTTACTCGGGAAGTAAGAGTGTTAAATTCGGCTGTGCCGAATCTTTTATACCCTCCAACATGCAAAAAAAAAAAAATCCAGGGTTGTTTCCTTTTTTTTTGTTGGGGGGAGGTCGGCAATGGTTATTGGGGGGACAAATTTCCCCTCGGAATATATGTTTAAAAATTCATTCTTATGATTTTTGCACTAAATAAATACAAGTTTATCATTATTTTACAACTTTTTTTAATCCACGCCCACAAAAGGGGGGCGGGCAGAAAAAAACGATATTATCTAATCCCCCGGGTCCAAATGCAAAACTTTAAGCTTCTTGAAGCATACAAATGTTGCATTTGTTAAACAAAAACACAAAAATCATATAATAATATGGTGTCTTTTGAGGCTGGTTTAGTTCCTCAATGGGGAACTTTTTTCCCCCTGGTCCGATTTTGCCCATCTCCGAACTTAACAAGCCTATGCACATAAGACATATTTCTGCCAAACTTCAGGAGTCTAGCGCTTTTATTTTGGATTGTATCGTGTCTTCCACAGACGGACGGACAGACGGACGGACAGACGGACATCGCTACACAGAAAAAAATATGGGGAAAAACAATTTGAGTAATCACTTGTTTAAATTTAAAAAAAGTTTTGAGTAATTTTTTAATTGACGCAATTAAAAATTTACTCAAAAATTTAAAAACAAATTGAGTAAATAATTTAATAAGAATTTAATAGCTTTTTTAATTTTTTTTTGGAATTTTCTTAGTTTTTTTAATTCTCGTTTAGTTTATAGATTTTTGTATATATACATGAAAGTTTGTAATCATATTTATAAAATTTTTTTATGTCTTTAAGACAAAAATATATTTGGTAAAGTTTGAAAAAACATGTTTTTTTTCTTTGTAAAAAAATATGAAATTTTTTTAAACTTTGTTTTTTTTAGAGTAGAAACAGAATAAGCCCGGCACGACATTTTCCATACGGTTTGGCAGATTAAACCGGTGGCCGGCGCCGATGTGAAATAAAACTTGTTCTGTTTTTAAAAGGTGGTGCTTCTTGTTCTGTTCCTGCACTTAATAGTGTCAATTAAAAATTTACTCAAATTTTTTTGGCAAACATTTAATAAATTTTTATTAAAAATTTACTCAATACTATTAAATCGTTTACTGGTGGAAAATTGAGTAATTTTTTACTCAATAGTATTAAAAATTTACTCAAATTTTTTTTTTATTTCTTTCTGTGTAGAATCTCTTAGAATCGATCACTGATCAATAATATATATACTTTATGGGGTCATAGACCGATATTTTGATGCGTTACACACCGAATGACAAAGTGAGTATACCCCCATACTGTAGTTGGAGGGTATAAAAAATTACTTCAAATAATTTGGTTTACATAAAAAATGTATGTCTACTACATAGGAATACAAAATATACTGGTATGTGATGGAAATCGAACGATTTCAATTTCTATCGATTTCATTATAAATCAAAATTAGAAAAGTGAACAGAAAAGCCAAAATAACTTGAAATATTTTTTAAAGGCTTGAGTACTTATAATCATATAAATGAATTCATACAATTTTGTCTCATTTTACTTATAAATATTTTAAAATCATCGAGATTGAAAATTTAAAATCGATCGATTTGAAATCGAACGATTTTCATCACATGGGGATAATAAATTTTGATAGTCTAACGTATCCACAACTGTTTTGGAAATATTTTTCAGAATGTCTTTTCAAATTATTGTTTGAAACAATGTTTCAGAAAAAAGTGTTGAATTTCAGTAAATCTGAAATTAAAAAAAAAAATTGAATTTGATAATTATAATAAACTAAATAAAAAAGTGTTCCAGAATTTTATATTTTGTTATTAAGTGGCCCGAATTTACAAATATAGATGAAGAATGCGACTCAAGCGCTCATAGTAGTGATATTTTTTTTTTTTTTCAGAATTTGGGAATTCTTCTATAAAAATCCGAAAAAGAATATATTTGGGGATTAACATTTTTTTCTTTGAAAAAAACCTGAGACTTTTTTTATAATTTTTTTTTTTCAGAACTTGAGACTTATGCTTAAGGAAAAAGGTGTCAGAATCTAAAACTTTTTTTGTTTGAAAAATGTCTCAGAATCTGGGAGTTTTTCTATAGGAAAAATGTCTCAGAATCTGGGAGCTTTTCTATAGGAAAAATGTCTCAGATTCTGGGAGTTTTTCTATAGGAAAATTTTCTCAGAATCTGAGATTTTTTCTATAGGAAAAATGTCTCAGAAACTGAGACTTTCTCTATAGGAAAAATGTCTCAGAAACTGAGACCTTTTCTATAGGAAAAATGTCTGAAAATCTTAGACTTTATCGATAGCCAAAATTTCTCAGAATCTGATACTTTTTCTATTGGAAAAATGACTCATAGTTTTAGCAATAAGGAGTATAAATTTTGTATACAAGCGAACTCAGGATTTAAATTCCTTATGCTCATATAAAAAAAAAATAATCTAATATCTGCTCAGCTCCAAAAATTATGTTCACAGTTTTATTGGTACGTTCTGCTCCCAACTCACGTTGTTCGGTTGCTCTTCAATTTCCCAAAATTTAAAAAAAAGTTGGTTACATTGACGTTAACTAAATTTATGCACGTTTTTTTTTAATATTTATTTATACATATATTTTTTATACATTTTATATGTGTGTTTTTTATTTTGTTACGCTCATCCTCTGCTGTCATGTTGCATTTTTATCAAGTTGTCAGCTGGTGTTCAAAGCGCGTTTTCAACATTATTTTCTTAACATGTTTTTTTATACCCTTCACTTCGTGATGGTGGAAAAATTTAGGTTTGCCAATCTGTTTGTAACACATCTTGATAAAAGTCTCGGTACAAAGGTATTTAATATATCCCACAAAAATTGGATCTGACCCTGAAACTAAGCCCACTTATCCTAATGTATTTTAACCTCTTGAATTCGATTCCAACATCAGAAGTAAATTCTATCGTGGGATTTTTCTGTAATTTACAAGGAAAGTTCGCAAAGTGAACCCACCTGATTTATTAAGTTAAAAATTTTCTGAATTTTATTTCTGTGTGTACAGTAGCCTGTCCCGAAAAATAAAATTTAAGGTAATAGCAAAAAATCTATGCTTTTTTGAGAGCTGATAATGGGAAAAATAATCAAAAAAAAATTGGAGTCTGTCTTTGCCTCCCTACAACCGGTTGAAGATCGCAACCGTAGTGTATTTTGGTGTATTGGCGTCAAAATTTTCAGAATTTTGAGTACATTTGGAGTACATTAAATATTTGCATGATGAAATTTATTCCACTTATTCAATTTTTGTTGCAAAAACTAGTAAAAAAAATATTTTTTTTCGAATTTTATTTCGACTTAAAATGGTACTTAAAGAACATAGACGATTTAAATACCCTTCTGAACTTGATTGAGTTACATCCGCGTCAATATGAAAATGTTAAGTTCAAAATAGCAAAAAATGTTGATTCATTCTTTCTTAAAATGCTCTGGTGGACCAAAATTATTCGTTAAAAACTTTTTAAATATTTTTCCCTTAATGTACTAAACGTTCCGCGAATTTTAACACCAATAGCTGTCGAAACAAAAATATTTTTTGTTTGACAAAATACACTACGATTGAGAACTTTAAGCAGTTGTAGGGAGGCAAAATCAAAAAAAAAAATTTGATCGACAAAATTCGAAAAAGGGAGTATTTGTGACACCCTTGTGTGTACGTTATTCTATTTGATATTTTATCATAATATTTCAAATTACAATGTTATGTATGCAATATATAAAAAATACATTATATAAATATGTATGTGCTTTTTTTCCTTTATTTGCATTTGAGAATTTTTATTTTGTTACTTAATAAACATTTTTTTAACAATGTGATACTTTTTAATAAACATTAACTAGAGAGTTTTTATAACTTCAATAAATAATACACTCAAAATAATAACTCTGTTAAATACTCTGTAAAATTACTGCAATCTCATTTCGACAGATATTTGACAAAGTTACATGCCGAAATACAGATTTTAAGAAAATACTTTGTAATTTCTTGTGATCGAAAAACAAAATTTTACTTGTAATTTTACTTACCGCTCTGTAATACAGTTTTCAAATAAAAATCTCTTCAAAAAACTTCCAAATATTTCAAACCCTCCTTAAAAAGCATCTTAAATTACAATAAAGGCTGGTAAATTGAAGGTATTCCTAAAAAACTCGTAATTTTCACAAAAATAAAAAAAAGTTAATTTACAATTTGGAGGCATTAAAGCGGGCAAATTTTCATGATGGCATTTCCCAATTGTCAACACAACTTCCACATTAAAGGTAGGAACAGAACTAGCTCGGCACGACTTTTTCCATACGATTTGACAGTTAAAAACCGTGACCGGCACGACTAAAAATTAAAACTTATTTTATTTTATCTCAGGGTTCTCTCACACTCCAGGGTTGCCGCATTTTCTCAACAATTTTTTATTTTTTCATTCACAATGGTGTAACAAACGTACAGTAGTGCCAACTTAATCACATTGACTATGTGATAAGCGATTTTTTCCGTAAAATTACTCTAATTTTATTAAAAGTTAGCACCACTGAACAAACAAATGACATTTTTAGCCGTCGCCCTCCCCCGTCATTGTTTTGGGCCTATATTCTCCGGCAACGGCGACCGTCCCCCGTGCCGTGCTTGTTCTGTTTCTACCTTAAGGAAGGAGAAATCGATCAGGAATCAAGTAGTGACCGTTTGTAAATGCCATATCAAGCGCATTAAAAAGATATATAAGAAAGTCAAGTCAATGCATTTTTAAACGATTTTCTTTTAATTTTATAAAAGTGTTTATTGGAATGACACACACAGAAAACAAATTTGCTAATTTCCAACTGAAATTGAGTTGTTGCAACAAAAAATCGGTGGTTGCATTTGAATTAAGGTTGAAACAACTAAATATCGGTAGTTACAACAAAATGTTGTTATTGCAACTGTCTTTTAATTGAAACAACTCTAAAATTTGTTAGCCACATCAAAATGTAGTAGCAGCAACCGAATTTTGAGTTGATACAACTGATAAATTCAGTTGGAAATTTATTTTTCTCTGTGCACCGCTCAAATGTGCAACTGAAAATTAGAAGTTTATGAAAAAAATAAAAACGTGAAAACATCTAGCGATTTTATAAATAATTTCTACAAAGTTAAACATTCGCGTGCGAAACATTTAAGCGGGCGCTTTTAATTAATGATGGCATTTGCCTTTATATTGTGTCAAGTTATTACTTACTGCTTGCTTCTCCATTCTTCTTGGTAAAATTCTGGTTGTTTTATCAACATTTTACAGATAATTTTGTAAATTTACAGTTTTTTTTTATCGAAATTATTTTACAGAGTTTTCTTCGTAAAATAACAAAAAATCTTGCTGGTTAGAAATCTATGGTATTTTCTGCTGGCTCAGCAGAGTATCTCTGTATTTTAACAGAGTGATTATTTTGAGTGTATTTAATAATAATAAAAATCAGATTTATGTTACATGTAATTTTTTAACATACAAAATTTAAAATTTAAAACAATATTATTTTGCAACAGCTGGGCAGTTATGATAGATTTTCTGTCTAAAAGTTCTATACAGGTCGAAATTTTTAACCGATATTTTAATATCTCCAACCGCAGAATGGTTTACTATGGACCATCCGGTCTATGTGAGGAGTCTTTGACTCCGCCACCTCTAACCTAACCGCAGAATGAAAGTATACTAAGTTTTTTCAACGCATAGAAATATCGCACAAGGTCCCCATGAAGTATGTTTATTATTGGTTCATAATCAATTCTAAGACATTCTGTAAATGTCCATCCATTTAAGGAAAACATGATTCAGTTCAAACCAATTAAGCTAGACTTCTGAAGTTTAGAACGAAAATGTCTTATAGTCACAGGCGGATTAAGTTCCTAATGGGCAAAAGCGAACAAGGCGAAAAAGTTCTTGAAGAGGATCTAAAACAGCCCCAGTAAAACACAATTTTTTAATCCCTTAACTATATTATGGGGATATACTCACTTTTTCATTTCATTTGTAACGAATCGAAATATCGGTCGTGGACTCCGTAAAGTATATCGCCTTTTCCATCAAACAGCACGAGAAAAAGGGTATTTTTTGACCTGGTGTCTTCAGATTTTTTTTTCATATTGTGTATAAAGATACCCTAAGGAGACATTTAGACATTCCCATTTACAGTTTAATTAAATTCCGAAAACTCGCGATTTCATTCGCGATTTCCATTTTTTTTATATCACAAAAAAATTAATAAGTACACTCTAAAAAGTCCTTGTAAAAATACTACTATAAAGTGGGTAAATTTTTATGTAAAATAACACACAACGCCTAAAATTGAGCACCAAGTGTTTAAAATTTTAGTTTACACACAAAAATTTTAATATTACGCACATTATATAGTATTTTGTGAGTTTATAAATATATTTTTAAAATTATAAACACAAAATTTTTAAAATTACACATTTAATGTTTATTGTAAACATTAAGTGTTTAATTTTCGATATTAAACATTAAATGCGTAATGTTCAACAATTTTAAAATACAAATTGTCAAAATAAAATAAAAAGGAAAATTTAACCAGAAAATTTTTTTATGCTCGCAATTAAACTAAAATAACGCGAAAAATACCATAAAATAAAAGCAAATAAATGAAAAAAAAAGTGAAAATATTAACCAACGTTTCAATGCAACGTAAAATTTCGAAGAGGCTGATCAACGGCATAAAAATAAACAATTTTTTTAAATTCGTAATATTTATGAAAAATATACATTGCATTTTTTCTTAAATATTTGCAATTATACATAAATCAGAACGGTAAGTAAGTACCACAAATGTCTTGGATTTTTTTAATTATTCTTTACAAAAATGTGTGGATATCAGAATCTGAGAATATTTTTGTAAAGAAAAAGTGTCTCAGATTATGAGAATTTATCTACAGAAAAAATTTTTCAAATCCTTAGCAGATTCTGGGAAGATTTCAATAAAAAATTTTTGAATTCAACAGATTTTTTTCTGCAAAAAAAAAAAAATTGACCAGTTTCTGAGAATTTTTCTATAGAAAAAATATTTCTGATTTTGAAAACTTGTCTATAGAAAAAATATTTCAGATTTTGAGAATTATTCTATATAAGAAATATCTCAGATTTTAAGAATTTTTCTATAGCACAAATATATATTCTCATATTTTGTCTATAGAAAATATATCTCAGATTCTTATATTTTGTCTATAAAAAATATATTAGATTCTGAAAAATTTTCTATAGAAAAACTTATTAGATTCTGAGAATTTTTCTATAGAAAAAATTCATTATATTCTGAGAATTTTTTTATAGAAAAAAATATCTCAGACTCTGAGAATTTTTCTATAGAAAAAGTATTTTAGATTCTGAGAATTATTCTATAAAAGAAATATTCAAATTCTAAAACTTTCTGTAGAAAAAAAAAAAAATCTCAGATTCTGAGAAATTTTCTATAGAAAAAAATATTAGATTCTGAGTAATTTTCTGTAGAAAAAATATATCCGATTCTAAGAAATTTTCTATAGAAAAAATGTATCAGATTCTAAGAATTATTCTATAGAAAAACAAATCAGATTCTGAGAATTTTTCTATGGAATAAATATCGCAGATTCTTAGAATTTTTCTATCAAAAAAATAACTCAGATTGTAAGAATTTTAATATAGAAAAAAATATATTCGATTCTAAAAATTTTTCTATTACAAAATATCTTAGATTCTAAGAGTTTTTCTGTAGAAAAATTATTTCGGATTCCGAATTTTTTTTAATTTTCCCAAATTTGGAGAAAGTTATCAGATTTTGATAATTTTTTTTATAAAAAAAAAAAAATATCTCAGATTCTAAGAATTTTTCTATAAAAAAAATATCTCAGATTTTAAGAATATTTTAGATTCTGAAAATTTTTCATAGAAAAAATTCTTTAGATTCTGAGAAATTGTCTTTAGAAAAAATATCTCAGATACAGAGAATTTTTCTATAGAAAAAATATCTTAGATACCTTGAATTTTTCTATAGAAAAAGTATTTCAGATTCTGAAAATTTTTCATAGAAAAAATTCTTTAGATTCTGAGAAATTTTCTTTAGAAAAAATTTCTCAGATACTGAGAATTTTTCTATAGAAAAAATATCTTAGATACCTAGAATTTTTCTATAGAAAAAATATCTTAGATACCTAGAATTTTTCTATAGAAAAAGTTTTTCAGATTCTGAGAATTTTTCTATAGAAAAAATATCTCAGAATCTAAGAATTTTTCTATAAAAAAATATGACAGATTTTAAGAATTTTCTAAAAATTTTTTTTTTTTCGATACTAATAATTTTTCTATAGAAAAAATTCTTTAGATTCTGAAAAATTTTCTATAGAAAAAATATATCAGATACTGATTTAATAGAAAAAATATCTCAGATACAAAGAGTTTTTCTATAGAAAAAATATCTCAGATTCTGAGAATGTCTCAAAATCTGACATATTTTGTAAAGAAATATTATCTTGAATTCTGAGAATTTTTCTATAGAAAAAACTTCTCAGATTCTGAAAATATTCCCTTGTATGATTTAAATACCAGAAATATTTCGTAAATAATGTGAAATTTTTTTATACTTGCAGTTTCAGACAACAACTTATGATAAGAAAGTAAAGTTCCAACGAATTCTTCACTCATTGCGATTTCTCGTTAGTATTTAATTTCTTAAATAATTGCAATTTTCTGATTAAATCCATTAAATTTATCTTTTAATATATTTTTAGATACAGAAGACTCACAAGAAATATTTATGTTCGTACATCTCTAGAGAAGAAATTACAAATGTTCGAAAAGGTGGTTCCTTTTTAATTTCATTTCCTATTTTATATCCTGCTGAAATCTGTCAGACGATGGATTTTTTTTTAATTCCATCTCCAAAAAATATGAGGGGCAAACAAATATTAATAATGTTCAAAAAATCCATTCTTTAATTTAGCAAATTTTATCTTTTATGTGGATATTGTAACGTGTTATTTTTCATTTTTCATTTGTTATTAATATTTAGTTAAAGTTACGAATAATTTTATAACCAAAAAAAAATTTGCATTTAAATTATAATTTATGAATATTATACATATTTCACCCATTTTTAAATAAAAACTATAAAAATAATAATAAAAATGCATTTTTGGTTTTATCTGTTTATAGGAATAAATTTTTTAGCAGGTTGTTAAAAATTAGGCACCTTTTATGTAAAAGAAAACATTTAAAATGCAATTTTAGACATTTTAAATCTATTTTTGAGCACAAGTAAGCTAAAATTACACATTTTGTGTGTATTGCCAGAGAATTTTGAAAGCAGTTCATTTGTAGGTTTACACACAAAATGTTTATTAGTTGTACACACTTTGTGTGCAAATGTTGAAATTTAAACACATCGAGTATTTTTACCCACTTTATTGTAGGAGAACAGTTACCTACAATAAAGTGGGTAAAATTCAACAAAAATTTATAAGAGTGTAGTGTAGTTTGAAGAGCTATATCGTCTTAAGTAAATATCAAATTTTTATAATCAAAATTGAGTTTAAAAGCCTAAGTCCTCTTCTTTAAATGTAAAAGTTAAAAAAAAAATTTTCTTTAAAAAAATGCATTTTCAATGCAAATGCATTTTTTTAGTGCATTTTCGTCAACTTTTAGCGCTTTTGTTTTTTTTTAGTTAACATATTATTAAACGACATTTTTACAACAAGTTCATTCATCACTTTCATGGGAAAAAAAGGTTTTATATTTTTATTATTTTTTATACCCTCCAACTACAGTATGGGGGTATACTCACTTTGTCATTCCGTGTGTAACGCATCGAAATATCGGTCTAGGACCCCATAAAGTATATATATTTATGATCAGTGATCGATTCTAAGACATTCTAGCGATGTCCGTCCGTCTGTCCGTCTGTCCGTCTGTAGTTAACACGATGCAGTCCAAAATAAAAGAGCTAGACTCCCGACATTTGGCACAAATATGTCTTATGTTAATAGGTAGGTTAAGTTCGTAAATGAGCAAAATCAAACCAGGGGAAAAAAGTTCACCCTTGAAGAACTAAACTAAACTTTTTGTTAAATAAATGAAACATTTGTTATATTTATCGGGATGGGAAGGTGCTGTCAACATCCCCCACTGACCCCCATCACCCCCCCCCCCCCCCCCCCAAAAAAAACAAACGCCCCTGACAATTTTTTTTTTTTTTACATTTTGGAGGGTATAAAAGATTCGGCACAGCCGAATTTAACACTCTTACTTGTTTTTTTTTAAATTTTGCAATTTTTTTTTTCATACAAAAATGAAAAAAAAAAAAAAATAGAGTGATCGTACCTAAGAGGCAGAGTGATCGTACCTAAGAGGCAGTTAATAGCAAAAACATTACAGATCATGGGTTCAATCCCTGGCGGCTGCGATCTGTTAATAATTTTCACATATAGAATAAAATTGACTACACTGAAAAAAATAGCTTCGTGAAATTAATGAAAATTGACTTAACCTTAATGAAAAATGACTCACGTTTTCAACCGAAGACAGGTTTCATTTGATTAATGAAACTGGTGTCATTAAAGTTCCTTTCAATGAAAACTTGCATATAAATAATGAAAATATTCGTAGAAATTGTTTGAAACGTTTTATGAAGTTTTTCATAAAATGTATGAAAATATCCATTGATTAAATGTGGAATAGTAGTTGGTAATGAGCGTATGATAATTGCTTTTTACAAGTAACTAGTTGCTAACTTTATTAAGGTTTTGCTATGGAAATTACGATAAATTCATGTTTGTTAAAGTTATCAAAATTTCCATAGAAAGCCCCTAATCAAGTTAGTAACAAGTTACCAACAGCACGTATCAAACACCCATAAAGTGCGTATGATACTTGCTTGTTTCAAGTTACTTGTTGCTGCATTTATTAGGGTTTTTCTATAAAAATTTCGATAACTTCAACCAAAAATTTTCAATTTATCGAAATTCCCATAGAAAAACCCTAATAAATGCAGCAACAAGTAACTTGAAAAAAGCAAGTATCATAAAGGCATAAGCGGAAATTTGCATTAATAACAATTTTGGTAAGTCACATGTAACCGTCACTGAAATTTTATTTAGGGGCATGCCACAGACTCAATTCCAATCGGATTTGAAAAAAAGTTTTTACTCGTAAAACGAAAAACAATTTTTTTTCGGAATGAAATCACTTCCAAAAATCAAAGTGGAATTGAATTGCTAAAAGTGGTTTCATTCCGAAAAAAAAGTATTTGCTTTGCTTTTACGAGTGAACCACTTATTCCACTTCCGAACGGAATTGAGTCTGTGACATTACCCTTAATTGCACACTTTTTATGGTTTTTACCTAGTTTTTACACACAACAAAATTTTACTCCAAACTTAAATTGGTCTGAATTGCCATATAAGGTAAACTATAAAAGACAAAAACGCGATAACTTTAAAAACACGTGCTGCCAAAACGTAGCAACAACGTAGCAATGGAACAACACAAATTACCCTACATTTCATCACAAAATTTTAATGACTTAAAAAACTATTTTTCTGTTGCAAATTATATTATATTTTATAAGAAACAGTCAAAAGAAACACTTATACGGAACTTTTCACTTGTAATTTCAATTAGATATAACCAGCATAACACACACACAAGTTTCAATAACAAAGCAAAAAAATATAAAATTATTTTATTTTATTAGAAAAAAGTTAACACACATGTAAAAATTACAATTAGACTAAACACACGTGGCGTAATAAAACGTCGTATGTTTTTGTTCTGTTTTCTTTCTCTTAATCGCAACGCAGAGTTGTATTTAGTTCTAAAAAATCTTATGATATTTTTTAATGAAATTATGAAATCTAATGAAACAAGTTTCATAAAATTTGTTCATAACATGCATGAAATTTCAATCAGCTTATGAATTCCTTCATTTAAGTAATGAAAACAAAATAATGAATCCGTTTCATTAATATCAGGAAGGTTATTTTTTTCAGTGTATTAACTGAACAAATTTGACATTAAAAGTTTTTCTGATGATTATAATAACTGGATTATATGAAACTAGTAAAAAACGAACCAGGATGTCTTAAAAATTTTTAGAAAAATAAATTTTTCTTTCACACCTTTCTCAATTCAAACCATATATATCATGATTAAAAAATTATAATACATAATTATAATTAGAGCCTGAGCTCAACTGTCTTTACAGAAAAAAAAAATTTTTTTTGCTTCTCAAAATTTTGTTAGAAAATGTTTTCTAAATTGTTTTCAATGTATTTTTGAAGAGCCATAACATTTTTGATAATAGAAATCCGATATTTAAGGAGTTATGGCTCTTCAAAAATACATTGCAAAACAATATTGAAAACATTTATTTACAAAATTTTCCCCTACAGGGGAAAAATTTCTGAAACTTCAATATTTTATATTTCTTTTTGTATTTTTGTTATGAAACATTTATATTCTGGTAGCAGTTAAAAGTCCTGCAATTTGACCCTCGGGATTACAAAGTGTATTTTTTTATCCCGACCCATTTTGTGAGAGTTGATACAAAAAATAATAAAAATAATGATAAAATATTAAATTTTGCAGTATAGTGTAGCACGCTGTGAACACAACATATTTTGTTACCTGTTTTTATGTCCTGTATTCAGTCGCTTAATTACAAAGTGTCACTCTCTCTTTTGCCGTGCTTTGTCGTTGGTGCACAGTGCCACATTTGGCCAATCTAGCACGACAAAAATCAAAAAAAAAAAGTTCCCCGGTTTTCATGATATGTTTGTATGCATTATAGAACATTCCTAATAGCACGGAAATAATCATAAAAGAACGATAATTCAGTTCGTTACTAACAGGTGGCTGCATAAAGTTGCATTTTGTAAAATCCTGTAACTAGTGTACATTATTTCTCATAAATTAAGTCGAGTTTAAACTGTTGTTACTTTTGAACAAAAAGAGATATTTATCCATTTTTTTGTAATTTTAAAGGATATTTAAATGCTTTAAGTCATATCATTTAATTTTTTTTAAACAAACTTTTCTATTTTTAATTAAATTTCTAACAAAATACAAATTTTTTAAAAGAAAATAATATATTTATTTTTTTTGATGGAATAGAACTTTTGTTTTTGGTCCGTATTGGTCGCCGGACTTTTTCAGATATATTGACCAATATCCATTGTACTTGTTTCAACGGCTAACTTTTGCGACCGTCTGCGACGCCGACTACAGTGGGGCGATATATAAACCTTGTTTCTACATATTTTTAAACATATTTTCAAAAAGTGGGCGTGGCAGTTGTCCAACAGCTCTCTTTTTTTGTGATATTATTTCTACAATCATTGAGAGTATATATACCAAATTTAAAGATATTATAACCAAAATTACAAATTTTTAAAAAAGGGGGCGTGGCCCCTAACCGTCCTCCCATATTTTTCATAATGTTATTTTCGAAGTCAAAACGAACATTTATACCGAATTTCAAGTCAATATAATTAAAATCGGATATTTGTCGTCCTAGATTGGCCAAATGTGGCACTGTGCGGTGGTGCCAATTGTGAATGGGCTCTTTCTCGCAATTACTGCAAAATAAAAACAAGATGCTAGTCGTTGTTGTTTATTGTACCGAAAATAAACTAAACAATACAGTAACAAAACAAAGTAACTAGAGCCAACGTTCAGTACCGTAGTACCTGTAATCCCGGTATTCCCTGTTCTCGATATTTCCCGGAATTGGTACCGGTTTCCTGGTTATTGAATTTGTTTTTGCCAAAAAAAAAATGTTTAAAACACCATTTACATTTTTTAACGAATTATTTATTTTTTTGTTTTTTGAAAACCAGTACCAGAAACAGAACCGGTAATACCGGTTATCCCGGCAATGTATCAAGAACCGAGAAACCGGTACCAGAACCGGGAATACCGGTATTAACGGGAATACCGTGAACCGGGAAATGGGTGGCACTAATATAACTATATACACTCAAACATATGAATACAAACACAACAAGCAATGATGTGCAATAACAATGACTATTATTAACAAACAAAAATACAAACAATAGCAACAAGAAACATAGAATAATAAAGACCACATATGATCATGTATATTAGGGTGGCATGGAACTTTTGCATTACAATTTGAAGTCGCGGATATTTCAAATACGAGCACTAACTTAGAAAAACTCACCGTCCCGAATTAGCTTTACCCGCAAGGTGCCCCACACAGTGTAGTTATTTATTAAAAAGATCTCAAAAATTCTTTGATTGCGGATTTAACGATTTGGAAAACATTTTCACATTGTACTTTAAGACTAAATTAAAAAAAAAAGCAGTTGCATGCTCCTCGAAGTCCAATAATTTCAAAATAAATGCCACCCTAATGGACATTATACAAACACACACATATACTAACAATTGAAATGTCAATGAAGAGTAAAAAATAACAAATAAACTTACACTTAAATGGACACATGCCACACAATAAATGTTAAAATACACAGAAAAATAGGAAAAGAAGAAAAAAAAATTAACAAAAAAATAAAAAAACAAACAATATAAAAGCGTTAGAATAACCATTTCCTTTCATTATGTCCTTGTTTGTTTATTTTTAAATGGACATAAGACAAGCTAATGGTATTTGTAAATGTATGTGTGTTTAGTAGACTGCCCAGAAAAAAAGCGAAGTTTTTATTTTCTTGGGGGATACCTGCAAATGTTGTTCCTTTTTGTGCAAAAAAATTTCGGTTTTTTTTTTTGGGATTTTTAAAATAATATCCAGAGGTCGCGATCTCGCGTTTTATAACGATTTATTTTTTTTTGAGTTTTTTATTATTTTAAATTGTTAAATATGATTAATATGATAAAATATTAATAATTTCAGACAAAAAAAAAATTAAATTAAAAATTAAATATCGCTCATTCCATGAGATGTCTCCCAGCATCTAATCAAATGTTCCTTAATTTATTTGAAATTTTGCACACATGAACACTATGAAGCTATTAAAATAAATCAGTTGTTAGTTCCGAGAAAATCCGTGAATTCGCGAATATATTCGCGTTCGCGAATTTGTGGATTATCGCGAAACTAAAAACGAATTTATTTTAATTGCTCCATAGTGTACCTGTGTGCGAAATTTCAAATAAATTAAAGAACATTTGATTAGATGCTGGGAGACATCT
The DNA here is from genome assembly GCA_963921195.1 of Pegoplata infirma. Taxonomy (NCBI): domain Eukaryota; kingdom Metazoa; phylum Arthropoda; class Insecta; order Diptera; family Anthomyiidae; genus Pegoplata; species Pegoplata infirma. The sequence continues at coordinate 29,819,396 of OY992537.1, forward strand.
CATGAAATGAGCGATATTTAATTTTTAATTTATTTTTTTTTTGTCAATTTAAAATAATAAAAAACTCAAAAAAAATAAATCGTTATAAAACGCGAGATCGCGACCTCTAGATATTATTTTAAAAATCCCAAAAAAAAACCGAATTTTTTTTGCACAAAAAGGAACAAAATTCGCAGGTATCCCCCAAGAAAATAACAACTTTGTTTTTTTCTGGGCAGTCTAGTGTTTAGTCGTATGTTGCTTGTACTTACATACATACATATGCAGTTATTAATGTGCATGTGTGTGTTACATTGCCTCTTTGTTTTTTATGCCTGTATATTTTAAGGCAAAGTAGTCAATTTTATTGTTGTATTTCATTTCTCTTTCATTTTATTGTTATTTTCTTTTAAAGATCTCTTTATAACTGACATGTTTTAATGGCATCAAACTTTGATTGTTTTACATGTTAATGAATCTATAGTACTAATCAGGGGCGTTTCTAGGAAGGGGGGGGGGGGTTGGAAAGCGCTATGATAACAAGTTTCAGAATAACCCAGAACTCAGGAAATAACCCAGAAATTTTTCTCAGTATCTGAAAATTAAAAAAAAAAAAAAAAATTCTAAATTCTGTTTTAATTTATAAATTAATAAAAATTATTCATTATTTGATTTATGAATTCTGTTGGAGAATAATACTATAGCTCGAGGTCGAATTCCATTACTAATCATTACGATGGTATTATCGATGTAACAATTTTCAAGAAACCATTTAAAAAGTTGTTTGTTTGAAATTGATTTGACGAGATCGAAATACGTGTCGAGTAAGTCTTGCAAAATGACAAAACCAATAGATTTAAAACCGATTTTCTTAAAATTCTTTACTTTGATAATATCATTGTAATGATTAGGAAAAAAATATGGCCTCGATCTGGAGTAATCTTACACTGATATAAAAACGCTTCATATCACTAATGAATGGAATTCATTAACGTTGTCTCATTACAACAATGAAATATTTCATATGCTGAATGAAATTTCATACATATTGTGCAAGATTTTCATTAATTTTGAGTCATTAGATTTCGTAGTTTCATTAAAAAATTTCATTAAGTTTTGTTTATAAAATTTACTTTTCTTTTACACCTGTCGTGTCGCGTCTGTTTAGTCTGTTAGTCTACACACGCAAAAAACAGCTGATCAGAGCGGCACGAAATAATTTGTGATTTTTTTTTCAGAATTTGTATACGAAATTTAAAATGAAATATTATTGATTAATTATAAGTATTTATTAAACACGCGTTATTTTAATACCCTCCAACCACAGTATGGGGGTATACTCACTTTGTCATTCCGTTTGTAACGCATCGAAATATCGGTTGGTGACCCCATAAAGTATATATATTATTGATCTATTATCGATTCTAAGACATTCTGTGAATGTCCGTCTGTCCGTTCGTCCGTCTGTCTGTAGATAACACAATGCAGTCTAAAATAAAACAGCTATACTCCTGAAGTTTGTCACAAATATGTCTCATGTTCATAGGCAGGTTAAGTTCGTGAATGGGCAAAATCGGGCCAGGGGAAAAAAGTTCCCCCTTGAAGAACTGAAGCAACATTTGAAAAAATATATTTTTTACATGTTTTTTTGTATTTTTGTTAAATAAATGAAACATTTGGTATATTTATCGCGATGGGAAGGGTCTCTCAAAGTCCCCCACTGACCCCCATCACCCCCCTTCGAAAATGCCCCTGAAAAAATGTTAGGCTCTCACTTGTTTATTAATCCGTGGTTTTGCTTATGTATTTAAAGTCAATGTTATAGTAAAATTTTGTGTGAGAAAACTGATTGAAATCTATAGATAAATTAAAAAATTTGTGAAAGTGTTTTTTTAACTTGGTTATTTTGTGATTTTTTCAGACTTTTTTATTTGAAATAAAAAGTAAATTATTAATTTTATATATACAAAATTCGCGCCTTTTTTATATTACTTCGTGGTTTTAATAATGTATTACAATTAAGGAGTAAAATTTTGTGTGAGAAATCTAAGTGAAACCCATTTTTTATTATTTTTAATTCTACAAAAAGATCATTACAATTTCATACATATATTTCATTTTAAAAATAAAAGTAGCTTTTATCCAATGAAAGTATTTCATTTCAAAAATAAAAAGAAGGATTTATTCAATGAAAGTATTTCATAAGAATTAAATATTTTTTTCATTCAATTAACAAAAAAAAATTCATAAAACACAATTTATATTTTGTATGAACAATTTTCATTAATTTAATGAAACTTGTTCATGCAATTACATTTTATGATACCTATTTCATTAATTTAATGAAACCCTACATAGGTTCCTTTTTAACGTCATTTTTCAATACATTGATGTAGATTTTCATTATTGTCATGTGCAAATTTCTATCAGTGTAGTTTTTCTAATAAAAAAAAATATTTTTTTCTTTTAATTTTTTTTTCGAAATCTTAAAATTGTTCTATTGGAGAAATTTCACAAAATTTTAAATTTTTTTTTATCTATCGCTACAAATGTAAATAATCACAGTAAATTCTATAAGCCATGTTGTGACCCCCCTTATAAGCACGAATCAGTTAGTTTTCATTTTATACATATTTGTGAATATGTGTAGGTGTAGTTTATTGTAAATGTGATGCAATATTTGCTGTCATAAGAAAAAATAATTTCTATTTAAAGCTTTGCAAAAAGCAAAAAATTTATGAAAAAAATTAATTGCTAAAATCTACACCCAAAAACAGTGGGCCTCAAAAGGTGTATGTCAACAACATATGCAGAGGCCCAACATAAACAAAAACAACAAGAACAAAAATATTTCTGTTGTTGTTTTTCCAATCTATCTGGGAGATTTTTCTATATTTTGTTTACTATGTCATTGTCAAAAAAATTCTCTTGGTAACACCGCCCAAGCTCTTTTAAGATTTTTTTTTGTCATTCCCCGCAGGCGAATTTGGTTTTTTGATGTCCCAAACAAATTTTCTTTAAATTTAAAATTTTTGATGTAATGTAAATGGTCTCACTCATTGTAACCAAGAATTGCAAGTCAAAAATTTCATAAATTGTTTGCCCTGCTTCCACTGTGCTTTGAATTTTATATCCATCAATGCATGTGGATATGTATCACTGTGTGTGTCCGTTAATGTATGTGTGTTATATTGCAAAGAGTGGTTTATGCTTTAATGGTTTGCATTTTTTTATTGACCATAGCATAAAAGAACAATGTCGAAGTATAAGAAAACCAAAGGAAAAACCTGTACGAGTGAGTATATGGTAACTGAAAGAAAATCTAAATTCTGAAAACACATAAAACATCTATAGAATTTACGCTCAAAAAATAATGTTGGTATAAAAATTATTAAAATGTGTTTTAATAAAATTTAACTAAATGTTTAACTAATTGATTAAAATTTTTCTGAGCAGATTTTTTTTAATTTAATTTTATCAAAAATTTTTAGAAGTATAGAAAAATTCTCAAGTTTTTTCTGAAGAAAATTTTCTAAGATTCTAAGATACAGCTGCGGTCAAAAAAATAGCACCAGGATAAAACAGAATTTTCTTCGTTGGTTTCTTTTTAACAATTTCAACTTATGTCACTGATAACGTGTCATAAGATACTTACAAGAGTGTGAAACAATATTACATAAGAAAAGGCTAATTTGGTTTTTTATTTTATTAAAAATTTTCAGAGTTTTTAAAAAAACTTAAAAAAGACTCAGTCAAAAAAATAGCACCACATTACTTTTTGTATTAAAATTAAATTCTTAAATTTGAAAAACGAATGGATTATGAATTCATCATTGTTGTAATATCTTTAAATATTAAAAAAAAAATTGTCGAGTACTCATTGTTGACAATTACCTCTGTACAACGTTTTTGTACCGAATTCGCGAGATTTATGGATCTTTAGTTCGAAATTCAGTTCCAGAGTTGCTGAACAGCCACCCAAAGAGCTTAATTACAAGTTGGTTGTATTCGAGAGACTCCCTTCTCTATATCTGTCCATCAACTATCGATTTGGTCTAGATCTGGGGACTGACCAGGCCATTCCATCACGTTTGCTTTATTGTCCAGACCCAATTTTTTGCCAATTTCCCGTCATGCTTTGGGTAATTGACGTGCTAAAAGACCTAAATTAGTGGCATTTGCTTAGAAACTTATTGCAACATTACTTTCTGGAGGATATAAACGTTAAGTGTATATCCACGGTTGTCCTAGTCCAATATGTGAGCCATGGTCCAATATATGAACACCACTCCACAGTAAGAAAATAACCCCAAACCCATAAGCACCATTTAAAGTTATTTTTATTTTGAATTTTGGATTGAAATCGGCGTTTTAGGGTCTTCTGACATAGGTATGCGATCCCATGTCTCAAAATAAAACAACATTGGATTCATTTGCCCATAGATCATTGATCCACTTTTAAGCTGGTCATTCTGAGTTACTGGTAGCAAACTTCAAAGGACTTGCAGCATGCTTAAGTGAGAGTAGGCGCACTTTTCCGAATCTACAAGCGTTAATGTTGTTGTTTTGTAATCTTTGACGAACATTTTCGCCATTTGCTGTCCTTTTTTAGCTCTGGAGCTGCCGCAAATGGGTCTTTCTTCCATTGTCTTTACAAACACCTAACCACTATTGGTGACAAACGTCGCATGTGACTAAGTTTTTCAAGCTCTAAAGTTAATTTTGTTGAATTTCCAATCATTTAATAAGCGCATCCAACCAATTTTCCTTTTTCGGTATATGGTTTATGTTCAGAAATCATATTTTTTACAAAAGAACGTTTTTGAGGAGTGTAATTCTTTCCACGTCATATTTTTATGAAATTTTGTAATGAATTAAATTTTTTTATAAATAAAAACTATCTTCCTTTAGTATTTAACACATTTATTTTAATAATTAAAATATTATTAATTTTTTTAAAGAAATTTTGTAAATTGGTGCTATTTTATTGACTGCACTGATTCGGAGTTTTTTTTAAAATATCGATCATTAAAAAAGAACCGTTCACAATTTTTGGAAAAAGTAAAAACATTTAAGGGGCTTAGACTTAGTATAAGAGTATTGCATATTTACTTTAAACGAATACGCACATAATATTTTGTTTTAATTGAATGAATAGAGATTTTGTCATTGGTGCTATTTTTTTGACCGGCACTGTATATAAATTCTAAGATAAGAAATATTTGAGCATTTTTCCTAGAAAACAAATAAAATAAATGAGAAAGGAAGTTCCTTTATTTTTCTCTTTCCTTTTTACATACATATCTTCTTCTCAGATTTTTTGAAAGAAGAATTTTCAGATTTTTGCTATAAAAATGTTCTTAGATTTTCCTATAGAAAACTTCTCAGATTTTTCCTATAGAAAAATTCTCAGATTTTTCCTATAGAAAATTCTAAGAAAAATTCGTAAATTATTATTATAGAAAAATTTTTAAGTTTTTCCTAAGGAAAAAATCTAAAATATTTCCTATAGAAAAATTCCCAAATTATTCGTCTAGAAAAAATTTTGTATTTTTTCTAAAGAAAAAATTTAATATTCCGAGACGTTTTTGATATAGAAAAATTCATAGACATTTTTGCTTTAGAAAATTTTTTAAATTTCTAGAAAAATTTCTCCGATAGAAAAATTCTCAGATTTTTCCTCTCACAAATTATTCCTATAGAAAAATTATATATTTTTTCCTAAAGATAAATTCTTTTCCTTTAGAAAAAATCTAAAATTTTTTTCACATAAAAAATTCGAATATTCCGAGACATTTTTCCTTTAGAAAAATTTAAATGTTCTCGAAAATTTTTTTTATAGAAAAAAAATCTTGAACTATTTTGCTTTCCTTTTTCCCCTCTCCTTTCCTTTCCTTTCCTTTCTTTTTTCTTTTTCTTTTTTCTCTTTTCTTTTTTCCTTTTTCCTTTTTCCTTTTTTTTTCAAATTTGGTTTAGGGGGTGCGGAATTTCCTTCCCCCCGTGGATACACACCACCATCTTCAGCACTTCTTCGATTACCACACACTTTAAAACAAAATTACAAAAATTATTTTTTTAAATAAGAATTTACAAAACTTTTTTTTAGCAAAAACTTTTTTTATAAAAAATTTTTCATTTCAAATGTTTTAGTTGTTTAACAAATTTTTCTTTTTGAGTGTATGAATGAGGGAAAAAAGTAAGCAAGAATGTGTAAGAATTTTTAAAGCTAAAACTATTAAAAGATTTTTTCTTAAATACATATCTCGGATTTACTACAATAGTGGCATAACTCAAAAAAAAAAATAGATTTTTCAGAAAACCTGTTTAAAGTTCTCAATTTAAAATGGTTTTCCATTGGGAAATACCGTTACGTATAAAATGTAATAACGATATATTCTCTCTGCAAGCGGCGAGTTTAAATTACATTATTAAGAGTTTTTTAACCCTATTAAGCATGATATATGTATACAAAATAATTTTTAATCATTAACTTAAAAAAACACATTTCTTGAGTTATGTTACTATTAAAGTAAATTAGCGAAATGAACACAGCAACGATATTTTTTATACTTGTACTCCTCAGAAACCAATTTTTTTACTTAATTTCTTTTAAATATTCTCTTTTTTCAAAAAAAGAATGCGAACTTTATATGCGTAATTGTAGTTTATCTCCTTGGCCTGACCCATTTGAAATGCTTGACTAGATATAAAAACTACTAGCTTGTGAGTACACTTAAAGAAATTTGCATTTTTAAAAATATAAATGCGAAACACAAATATTAAGTTAGACATTGATACAGTTTTGAAGGAAGAAAATAAAAAAATAATTTAGGGATGTTAAAGTTAGGTAAGCAAACAAACGTCACACAAATACATTATTGGGTCCTACGAAAAACAATTAGTTTTTTGTTATTAATGGGAGAAAGTATGGTAAAGTTTCAGAAATAGGAACTCAATGAACGGTAGCAATGAGCAGATAAAGAAAAACTCGTAATCCCATTTAATCAATATTTGACTAGTTTCCTTGTTTTTTAACAAAAAATTTTCGATCGAAATTTATATTGTTTTGTATTTTTTTTTTTAAATAAATCTTTCTTTATTCCAATATTTCGACTTTCATCGAAAGTCATCATCAGGGAGTAAAAGTGAATTTTTAACACACAAAAACTAAAAATATTCGCCCTTTCTTCGTCATTTTGTACTCAAAAAATTTCATTAAAATTTGAAAGATAGAATTTAAACAACTATAATTGTTTTGTAATTTTATTTTTTTTTTTGGAAATTTTACGAATTTCCAAGAAAATTTTACAAATAAGCCTGGTAAATTCACGAGAGCTCCTTGTAACTTTTATTGCGGCAAAAAATTTGTAAATTTACAATTTTATTGATAATAAGCTTGTAAAATTACAAAAAAACTCATAATTTTTACTAGGAATTCTTGTAAAATAGGAGGTAGCAAAAAATCTATTAAGTCACGAGAGTTCCTTGCAAGTTTTATTGCGTTAAAAAAGTTATAAATTTACAATTTTATTTGTAAAAATCTTGTAAAATAACAAAATTATTGGTAAAAAGCTTGTAAAGTTACCAGAAATTCTCGTCAAATAGGAGGTAGCAAAAAAAATAAATAACAAACTTTTCTTGTAATTTTATAGGGGTTTTTTTAGTGTAAAATTAAGGATATCTGTAAAAAAATCCCCAAAACAAATTTTTTTTAAATTCCCACAATAAAAATTACCATAACACAAATGACATTTGTATGAGCTTTTAGATCACATGGAATCTCCAAACTTCAGTTAGCACTAATTAAATTTCGTTTAGTGTATTTAAAAAAACTATATGTATGTTTCATAGATGGGAGTTTTTCATTACCATTGAAATGTAATTACCATTGGTTGATATCAATGGTAATGAAAAAATTTCCATTACCATTTAATGGTAATTAAATTTTTTTAATTGAAAAAAATAATTACTAATGGTAATGAAATGCACCAATTGTTGAAAAACATCAATTATAATTGGTTTCAAAACCATTGGTTTGCACATTTTTGTTTTTTTAAAAAGTTAAAAATTTAAGCATCAAAGTATGTTTTTGAAGAAAATATGAAAATGTTAAAGACAAAAAACAAAACGCAAATAAAAATTTCAAATGTTGTGTTATACAAAGGCAATCAACATGTGTTTGGTTTATAAAATATGAAAAACTAAAACACAATATAACAAAAAACAACAGATATTTCCAAATATTAACGATTTTAACAATATTGTGACGACTTTTACTAATGGTAATTATTTTTTTAAGTGATGCCATTCCAATGGTAATTATTTGTTTTTTAATTTTCATTAGTAATTAAATTTAATTGGTACAATTGATACAACCAATGGTAATGAAAAAAATTTAATTACCATTAACATCAATTAAATGGTAATTAAACCATCAATTAATTTGTCCCTTTAATGAATTAGTCCCATCTATGGTATGTTTGTAGTAGTGTATTATTCATTTCATTCACTTGTTCACTCATTCATTTATTTATTCATTCCTTTATTTCTTAACTTGCACTCAAGCATACAATTGCCAAAGTAGTAATAGAGTAGTTTTCTATAAACAGTGGAATCTTTAATATACAGACCACGATAAAAGTCAAGAAGGTATCCTTTGTAAAAAGTTAAATTCACTTTCAATATCACCGTATTCGCAAACCAAAAAAAAAAATGGTGAGTGTTATATTCGGCTGTGCCAAATCTTTTATACCCTCCAAAATGTAAAAAAAAAAACAATATAAAAATCCAGGAGCGTCTTTTTTTTGGGGGGGTTGGTTGGAGACGTTAGCGGCACCTTCCCCTTGTGATTTTGAACTTCTTCTGAGATAAGAATGTTGCATTTGCTTAGCAAAAGTACAAAAAACCCTGTAAAAAATGCGGTTTTTCTTAGGTTGGTTTAGTTCTCCAAGAGGGACCTTTTTTCCCCTTGGTCTGATTTTACCCATTTCCGAACTTAACCTGCCAAGGAATATAAGACATATTCGTGCCAAACTTCGGAAGTCTATCTCTTTTATTTTGGACTGTATCGTGTCTTCTACAGACGGACGGACGGACATCACTAGAATGTCTTAGAATCGATCGCTGATCAATAAAGTATATACTTTATGGGGCCCTAGACCGATATTTCGATGCGTTACATACGGAATGACAAAGTGAGTATACCCCCATACTTTGGTTCGAGGGTATAAAAACAACAAAAACCCCAAAAGTGTCGCCCTTCTCAGAATAACAATAATATTAATTTAAAAAGTACTCACTGTAGCATTAGACTGACAGTTTTTTGTATTTAAAAAGAGATTTTCTTCCGATTTTGAATGTCAGGGAAAATTTTTATTTTCCTAGGCATAAATCTTATGTGCTACAAATGCGAGGCCATCAAAATTTGGGATTTTTTAAAAATGTCTAAAAATAATATAAGAATGTCCAAACCATTGAATCATAATAATGTTTTGCTGTATAAAAAGGTGTTCATTTAAACCTAATTTAAACCAAATCCGATAATTCTAACCGGTGGCGGCCTATAATCATAGCTGAGAGTTTTTGGTGAAAAGCTTCCAAAAAAACAAAATTTTAGTCGAAGGGCGCCAAGATTAAAACAAAAATTATCTCAAGTCAAGGAAAACAAGTTTTTAGACTTTTTTTTATAAATTTCTTGAACGAAGAAAAAAACGCCATTTTTTGCTTTTTTCTTTTATACCCTCCACTCTACACCAATTCCAATTGTATTTCAGAAATTATCAATTGTATTTCAGAAATTGTCAATTGTGTTTCAGAAATTACACTGCACAACAAAATCAAATTTTTTCCAAAATTACAAGGTCAGACCAAAAAATTTTGATAGAAGAGACAAAAAAAAAATACACGTGTATCGGCGTTTTGAAAGTTTACATCTGGGTTTCATTTTAGGGGGAGGTAAAGTTTCCCCCAAATGCAGATGTTGTATTGTCAATCGTCATTGAATATCGAGTGAAGCTTACGTTTAAAGTATATGGTGTGTTCTGCAAATTTATATAAAATGTTACGGAGAACATTTTTGTGGAATATATTAACCCTCTAGCTCCTCACGGTAAGGGTCTTTTTTGTCCTTCTTTTCAAAAAGAGCAAAAAACACCATTAAAAAAGGGATTTAAGGGGTTTAAATGTTCTGAAAAAATATTCGTCGTAAAATTTTACTATAAGTCCTTGAATACACCAAAACGGAAAACTCATCCAGAAGGTCAGTAATAAGACACAACAAAAGAGATCTTAGGGTTAATTTCGCATTTATTAAGAAAATCGTTTAAAGCTTACGTTTAAAGTATATGGTGTGTTCAGCAATTTTATGTAAAATGTTACGGAGAACATTTTTGTAGAATATGTTAACCCTCTAACTCCTCAAGATAAGGGTCTTTTTTGTCCTTCTTTTCAAAAAGAGCAAAAAACACCATTAAAACAGGGATTTAAGGGGTTTTAATGTTCCGGAAAAATATCCGCCGTGAAATTTTACCATAAGTCCCTGAACACACCAAAACAGAAAACTCAACAAGAAAGTCAGATATAAGACACAACAAAAGAGAGCTTAGGGTTAATTTCGCATTTATTAAGAAAATCGGGTAAAGCTTACGTTTAAAGTATATGGTGTGTTCAGCAAATTTATGTAAAATATTACGGAGAACATTTTTGTAGAATATGTTAACCCTCTAACTCCTCAAGATAAGGGTCTTTTTTGTCCTTCTTTTAAAAAAGAGCAAAGAACGCCACTAAAACAGGGATTTAAGGGGTTAAAATGTTCCGCAAAAATATTCGTCGTGAAATTTTACTATAAGTCCCTTTTACGGCAAATATTTTTGCGGACCATTTTAACCCTTAAATAGCTGTTTTAATGGTGTTTTTGCTCTTTTTCAAAAGAAGGACAAAAAAGACCCTTACCTTGAGGAGCTAGAGGGTTAACATATTCTACAAAAATGTTTTCCGTAACATTTTACATAAAATTGCTTCACACACCATATACTTTAAACGTAAGCTTAACTCGATTTTCTTAATAAATGCGAAATTAACCCTAAGCTCTCTTTTGTTGTGTCTTATTTCTGACTTTCTTGTTAAGTTTTCCGTTTTGGTGAATTCAGGGACTTATAGTAAAATTTCACGGCGGATATTTTTGCGGAACATTCATACCCCTTAAATCCCTTTTTTAATGGTGTTTTTTGCTCTTTTTGAAAAGAAGGACAAAAAAGACCCTTATCTTGAGGAGTTAGAGGGTTAACATATTCTACAAAAATGTTCTCCGTAATATTTTACATAAATTTGCTGAACACACCATATACTTTAAACGTAAGCTTCACTCGATATTCAATGACGATTTACAATACAACATTTGCATTTGGGGGAAACTTCACCTCCCCCTAAAATGAAACCCAGATGTAAACTTTCAAAACGCCGATACACGTGTATTTTTTTTTTGTCTCTTCTATCAAAATTTTTTGGTCTGACCTTGTAATTTTTTTTTGTGTTGTACAGTGTTATCAATTGTATTTCAGAATTTATCAATTGAATTTCAGAATTTATTAATTGTATTTCAGATATTTCAATTGTATTTTAGAAATCATCAATGGAAATACAATTGGAAGTGGTGTAGTGATGGAGGGTATATAAGTTTGCATTTCCGTTTGTAACACCTCAAAATATTGGTCTAAGACCAAGGGTTTTTCGAGAATTTACGGCTAAAAAAACACGCTAACTTTTGAAAGACAAATCTAAGAACGCTGAAGCTTGTCAAATGTATATATTTACCGTTCCCTTGGTCTGGTTCGTATTAAATTTCAGTCATATTGGTCATGGGCTCAAAAGTTATTAACAGAACCGTAAATTTCAGATTGGTTTCACCTTAAATTCACGTGTTGAAAAAACCGAGCTGTAAATAAACAAGCTTTAAAAACATTGGTAAGCCACAAAATTACTTTACTAAGTATTTTGTCACTCAAAAATATTTTTACACTAAAAAAAATTTACGCTCGAAAAAATTTTCCAATCAAAAATATTTTTACACTAAAAAAAATTTACGCTCGAAAAAATTTTCCACTCAAAAAGAATAAAATTAGTAATGCCCTGATTCAGTATGTCGCACACAGTGAGTGACTAGAAATTTTGTACGTAAAACAAAAACAAATTTGAGTTTTTGTTTTCGTACGTTTTACTTCGACCGAGATAGCGAATCGCACAGTAATTTTTCTTTTTATTTACAAAAATGACAAAACAAAGTTTTGTACTCAAAATAAAATATTTGTAATCAAAATTTATAATTTTTTTCACGTTGGAAAATTTACTTTTAAAAGGGCATTATGGAGGATTATTCATAGATTCGGCCAAGTCGAATTTAACTCTTCTACTTTCACGGGTTAATTTAATTCGATTGGCCTCAAATTTGTGTCACATATTTTTTAGGTATACTAGAATAAAAATTTTACCGGACATTCAAATTTATAAGAAAAACTTTTTTGCCATACAGAAAAATACTACTCTACTGTACCTTACATGTTCTTGATTATTTGATTGTACATATTTCTGTATGTTAGTTCTGTCTGACATACATATAGTCAGTTTATATGTAATTGTATTATATTTTAAAAGTAAATTACATGTTTGTATATATAAATGCTTCTTTGGTAATGTTTAACATCAGTTAACTCTCCCATGTCTTTCTTATTGCTGTCAAACATAAAAGACATCTTGATATTGAAGATTCTTCAATAACTAACAAAAGAACACAACATGGATGGTACAAACAAACAAACATGTAACAAGATACTTAATTTTCTGGTTTATTTTATTTATTTACAATATAATAAAATTGTATTTCATGATGTGATAGATTTTGCAATAAAAAAAACCTATAATGATTCTATTTAAAAATAAATTGATATAAAAATAGTATTTAATAGCATCATAAGAAACACCTTTATGTATATAAAATTCTTAAATTTGTTTTTTTTTTTTTTTAATTTTGGGCATCCGTAAATATTCCAAAAAATTGGTGGCTATTTTTTACATAGGCAGATAAAAAGTTTGAATATAGGTAGGACATAGAATTTATCGGTCAAAATTTGAATCAATCTGTGAAGTTTTTAAATCGATCGAATATAATAAAAATGCCTGCGAATTTTGTACTCTTACCCAAAACATTAAATCATGATAATGTTTTGCGGAAGATTTTTTTTTTAGAAAAAATAATGTTATATTACTTTGCTATTCCATGCAAATCGAATTGAAATATCAGTCGAGGACCCCATTAAAAAAGCAAAAGAGCTGTACATTTCGTAAGTGAGTGCAAAAAAGTGTTTTTTACATTTTGGAGAGTATAAAAGATTCGGCACCAAAGAATATACCACTCTCACTCAAAAGCTTAGACTTGGTAAAAATGTAGCTTTGGTAAAAAAAAAATATTTTTTTTCACGAAAAACAAAATTATGTTAAAAAAAATTTAATGAACCCAAAATTTTTGGTAAAAAAAAATGTTGATGAAAAAAGTTTTTGATGAATTTATTTGATGAAAAGAAAAATTTTTTGATGTAAAAAAAATTGATGACAAAAAAAATTTTTTGGTGAGAAAAAAATTGATAATAAAAAATTTGATAAAAAAATTTGATGAAAAAAAATTATGAAAAGAAATATGATAAAAAAACAAGTGAGAGTGTTAAATTAGGCTGTGCCGAATCTTTTATACCCTCAGGGGCGTTTTTTTTTTGGCGGGGGGGGGGGGGGGGGTTGATAGGGTCAGTGGGGGACGTTTAGAGCACCTTCCCATTGAGATAAATATACCAAATGTTTTATTTATTTAACAAAAAAACCTGTAAAAAAGTGTATTTTGTTAGAAGTTGGTTTAGTTCTTCAAGGGGGAACTTTTTTGCCCCTCGTCCTATTTGACCAATTTCCGAACTTAACCTACCTAGGAAGATAAGACATATTTGTGCCAAACTTGAGGTTTCTAGCTCTTTTATTTTGGACTGCATCGTGTTAACTACAGACGGACGGACGGACATCGTTAGAATATCTTAGAATCGATCACTGATAAATAATATACTTTTTGGGGTCCCCGACCGATATTTTGATGCGTTACACACGGAATGACAAAGTGAGTATAACCCCATACTGTAGGTGGAGGGTATAAAAATTTATAAAATAAAAAAATTTGATGAAAAAAAAAATTTGATGAAAAAAAAAAATTTGATGAAAAAAAAAATTTATAAAAAAAAAATTTATGAAAAAAAAAAATTAATGAAAAAAAAAATTTATAACAAAAAATGGTGAAAAAAAATAGTTTGATGAAAAAAAAAAATTATGGAAAAAATTACGACAAAAAACAAAATTATGAAAACAATTAATGAAAAAAAAATTGATGAAAAAAAAAATTGATGAAAAAAAAAAATTGATGAAAAAAAAAATTTGATGAAAAAAAAAAATTTATGAAAAAAAAAAATTTATGAAAAAAAAATTTTTTTTTTTGTTCAAAAATAATTATGTTACTTTTTATTCACCAGCTGATGAAAAACGGGGTTATTCACCACGAGGTGAATTATCATCCAAGTTACAAACCCAGGTTATTAAAATTTTTTGGTTTTCAGAAAATGAAAATAGCAATTCTTGTTTTCTTTTTCGATAATTATTAGCTTATATAGTCAAATTGAGGTGGGGTCCTGCAACTTTTTTAAAATTAGACACCAGCCAAAAAACATTATCATGTTTAAAACCAAAAGAGCTGTACATTTTGTAAGTGAGTGCAAAAATAAGTGCAAAAAAGTTTTTTTACATTTTGAAGAGTATAAAAGATTCTGCACCAATGAATATAACGTGCTCACTTGTTTTATGTACATTTGATTAACAAATGGAAAATTTTTATGAGAAAAGCTTAGACTTGGTAAAAAATTATTTTTTTTTTTTTACGAAAAACAAAATTATGTTAAAAAAAATTTAATAAACCCAAAATTTGTGGTGAAAAATAATTTTGATGATAAAAAGTTTTTGATGAATTTTTTTGATGAAAAGAAAAATTTTTTGATGTAAAAAAATTGATGAAAAAAAATATGAAAAAAAAAATTTGGTGAGAAAAGAATTGATAATAAGAAATTTTATAAAAAAATTTGATGAAAAAAATATGATAAAAAAAAATTATGAAAAAAATTTGATGAAAAAAAAAAAAATTATGAAAAAAAAAATTGATGAAAAAAAAAATTTTGAAAAAACAAAAAAATTTATGAAAAAAAATTTTGATGAAAAAAAAATGGATAAAAAAAAAAAATTTGATGAAAAAAAAAATTTGATGAAAAAACAATTTGATGAAAAAAAAAAATTGATGAAAAAAAAAAATTTGTTTCATCAACTTAAAAAAAAGTTGATGAAACAAAAATATGAAAAAGAAATTTGGTGGAAAAAAAAATTTGATGGAAATAAACATTGATGAAAAAAAAAAAAATTATGAAAAAAAAAAATTTGATGACAAAAAAAAAAAATTATGAAAAAAAAAATATGGAAAAAATGTTGTTACTTTGTATTCACCAGCTGGTAAAAAACAGTTTTATTCACCACGAGGTGAATTATTATCCAAGTTACAAACCCAAGTTAAGGTAGAGGTACATAGGAGTGCGTTGCGTCCGACACGTTCTCACCTCTTTTTGCTTTCTTTGCGTTCAAAACATCAAGTTACATAGACGGTGCGTTGAATGCGCCAGCTTTGATTAAGTATCTTGCTAAATCACCACTTTTTTGCACTAATATTTGTTATTTTATTTCGATTAATCATATTTTTATTTTATTTTTTAATTTTTGCTTAAATTTATTAAAGAAATATTGTTTATTTGTAATTTAAAACACAACAAATGAGAATTGTCAAAAAACTTTATGGGACGCATAGAGTGGTGAATATTTTTAAAATTTTTGGAGTTCTATGCGTTTTGAACTTTTGAATTGTAACTTGCTTCATTCATTTATTCAGTTTTAACTTTTTGACAACCGGACGCAAAGCAAGTTTGTTCCTATATATTTTCACCTTTATAAAAATTTTTGGTTTTAAGAAAATAAAAATAGTAATTCTTGTTTTCTTTTTCGTTAATTGTTAGTTTATATAGTCAAACTGAGGTGGCGTCCTGCAACTTTTTTAAAATTAGGCACCAGCCTTAAAACATTATGGTGTTAATAAATATAGTTTTTGGGATCCTAGATCACTGTTTTGAGTTGTCACAAACTGAATGACATATAATGACGTATGATAAGAAAAAAATAATAAAAAAAAACAAATTAAATTCGAACCGAGAAGCCCCAAACTTTCATAAAGACTTTCACTAAGATTTAATTTTTTTTGAGTGTACATTTTTTTTTGTATCAAAAATAATATTTTTAAAATATTCTTTATTCATTTTTGTTAACAAAAAAATTTAATGAATTTAAATTTTTTAGTTCTGAAACACAATTGATAGTTTCTAAAATTCGACTGATAAATTTTAATACACAATTGATAGCTTCTAAAATTCCATTGATAATTTTAATTCTGTTTTTTAAATATTATGTTTGACTTTATATTTTATAACTTAAATTTTTAATTATTTCGGTTTGAGTCCATAATAATTATTTCTGAGAAATAATAATTTTGTTGTACAATGATTAAATCTGAAAACATTAATTGACAACACCGGCTAAGTGCCGATGTCGACAGCTTTCAGAAGAAGCCACCCTGCCTTCGTCAGCACTCTTCGATTGCCACTGAGTGTCAGATTAAAATCAGATACATATTTAAACGAACATTTAAGGAAAAAAGAAGACGAGAATCATAGTACATTTCATTACCCATATATTATATATATTATCGTTTAGCATGAACTTATTTTTAATTGTTTTGCGGGGTGTAGGAGAAATCCTATTCTCCCTCTGAGTCTGCATCTGTTAAAGAACTTATTCTCTCTGTATCAGCTTATTTTCTCGTTAAGGAATCCTTCGTAAATACCACAAAAATTCTGAATTTATTTTTTATTTAAATATTTGTTAATCCAGCTTTTTTTTAAAGCTACATAATCTGCATTCTTCATTTTATGGTTCATATGTTAATTTTTTATTTAAGTCTTTTTTAATATACATTTACAATTTACCCATACTAATTATAATAATTATTATTATTATAATAAGAACGCAACGTAGCAATGAGTCTTTCATGAAACATAATAAAACAAGTGAAAAGAAAAGTAATCATACCCTTTAGTCAGGATACTGTTTTAATCTTTTTTTAACAATACCACCATCATTTTCAGTACCAGTAGTAATTTTCTTTATTTTTTTTTTTTTTTTTAATTCTTAAAAATTTTTTATTATTATTTTCTTTTGGTATTTTTCAGGGTTTGTTTTGCTACTGGCAGTAGTCAAAAATTGCATAGAATATAATAATTTTCTAGTATTACTACAGAAAATATTAGAATACTAAAGCAATTTTTTTAAATTGCTAATTTATAAATTCAAACTTGAACATATTTTCAAAATGAATATATTCAAATTTTAAAATTTCTGAAGAAAATATTTTAGCAAATTTAAAAATTTGAAAATGAAAAAAAAAACTGGTGACAGCAAATTTTAAAATTTTAAAATTTAAAAAAAAAAACTGGCCACAGCAAATTTTAAAATTTTAAAATTGCAATTTTAGCAAATTTCAAAACATTTAAAATGCTAAAATTGTAAATTTCAAATTCCGAAAATTGCAATTTGGTAAATTTGAAAATATTTAACATGCTTGTTTAGAAAACTTAAAAACTGAATATATTACAATTTGAAAACAATACAAATTGAATACACATACATACGTATGTGTGTATGGAAAAAAAATGATGAACGATATTTATTAAACGAATACATAATATTAAAAGATAAAAATGTTATACGGTTTTTGTGCAGACTTCTAGAATACATTTTCTAAAGTATTTTTGCCTCCTAAACATAAATCTGTCATCAGAAAAAGTTGTATCGCCTTCTCGAGATATAGGCATTTTAGTTTTTTGTGGACCAATACCTCAAAACCAACAATTCTTTTAGTATTGGAAAAATGTATGTTAAATTTTTATATGAGGGTTTCTGCGTCAACCGAGCCACCCCTCTCTCCAAAATTGGTATGAGTTTAAAATTTTTTTAAAAAATTTTGAAATTACTTAAAAATATTTACTTTTGAATGCCGAGAGACGCCTTTTAAATTTCTATTGGTTGATCCAATGTGGCGCCCAATTTGTAAAAAAAAAATATTCTTGTGGTCGCTTAAAAAGAACTTGCAGTTGGATTTTTAAAATTCAAAATGGCGGACCCAACATGGCGACCAATATTTTTAAAAATAAACCGATTTGCTTGAAATATTGTATGCACTGGTTTTTTGGGTCGCTAAAGAAGAATCTAAAATTAGATTTTCTAAGTTCAAAATGGCGGATCCAACATGGCGATAAATGATCCGACCCAGTGGCGTATACAGGGGAGGGGCCGGGGGCCCGGGAAATAGGACTAATGTCTTAAAATATTAGCCTTTTTCTCAGAATCTAAGACTTTTTCTATAGGAAAAATGTCTCAGAATCTGAGACATTTTCTATAGGAAAAATGTCGAAGAATCTGAGACTTTTTTTATAAGAATCTGAGACTTTCTATAGGAAAATTATCTCAGAATTAGAAACTTTTTCTATAAGAAAAATGTCTAAGAATCTTAGACTTTTTCTATAGGAAAATTTTCTCAGAATCCGAGAGTTTTTCTTTAGGAAAAATATTTTAGAATCTAAGACTTTTTGTATACTGTTTTCTTTTTTAAAAGGTCTCAGAATCTGAATAATTTTTCTTAAAGAAAAGGCGAAGATTTTCTCAGAATCTAAAACTTTTTGTGTAGAATGTTTCAGAATCTAGGAAAATGTGCTAGACTAGAAATATCTCAGATTCTGGGAAAATGTCTTACAATCGGAATCTTTTCTTTTAGAAAAGTATTTTATGAATATATTTATAGAATCATTTTCTAAAGTGACTTTTTCCCGAGAAACGTTTTTCATTGGAAATATGATTTAGAGTCTTTCACTTTTTCTATAACAAAAACTGTCTTAACTGGAAATTGTCATAGAATCTTAGAATTTCTTTAATTCAGATTCTGATAATATTGGAAAAATTTATCAGCATCTGATACAATTCACACATTAAAAAAAGACTTAAGTCTCTCAAAAAACTTTAAAATATTAAAAAATTTTAATTTTTTCCCCAACAGTTTTAAACTTACAAAAAAATTAAGAATCTGATTGTGTTACATTCAGTCATAGAGTAAAGAAAGGAACAGAGGTACGATTAGTGAAAACTTCGTGGAACCCAAATTGAGAACTACGATTATCTCAAGGCGGGTCTTTTAGATAATAGAATAGATAAATTGTTTTGTTTTCTTTTCATTTTCCTTTTAAATGCATTCGTTTTTTTTTTCTTTATTTCCTTTTGAAATGTATATAGGTTTTCACGTTTTTCTTCGATTTCCTTTTGAAAGGTATTTGGGGTTTCTCTTTTTTTCAATTTCCTTTTGTAAGTATTCTGGGTTCTAGCCCGAGATAATCGGAGTTCACGGCTAAAAAAAATTAACAAAAGAAGTGCGGTTTCATCCGTAATATCTCTTATTCTTCTTTACTCTGTGATTCAGTTCAAGGAAAAGATTGAGACAAATTCTAAAACATGTGCTGTTATAAAAATTTATTGTAAAAAAAAAATTGACAACAAATTTTGGGCCCCCACCGAAATAAAATCCTGGATACGCCCCTGATCCGACCTAATATTCGGTTCGGCTAAAAAGCCGAGGCGAATATTCTGCCACATTTTTGGCCGAATAAAGAATAATTATAAGATATTGTAGTCACGTGTTGAAAAATGCACCAAACTCGTTTATGAAAAATTTCAAGCAAATCAGGTTACATAAAAAAAAATGGTCGCCATGTTGGATCCGTCATTTTAAATTTGGGAAATTCTACTTCAGATTCTAATTTAGCAACCCAAAATGCGTAAAAAGTTTTAAGTCAATTATTTTTAAAAAGTATCGCCATGTTGGATCCGCCATTTTGAACTTAGAAAATCTAATTTTAGATTCTTCTTTAGCGACCCAAAAAACCAGTGCATACATATTTCAATATAATAATATAATATATTTCAAGCAAATCGGTTTATTTTTAAAAATATTGGTCGCCATGTTGGGTCCGCCATTTTGAATTTTAAAAATCCAACTGCAAGTTCTTTTTAAGCGACCACAAGAACCCATATATAAAGAGTTTTAAGCGAATCTGTAATATTTTTTACAAATTGGGCGCCACATTGGATCAACCAATAGAAATTTAAAAGGCGTCTCTCGGCATTCAAAAGTAAATATTTTTAAGTAATTTCAAAATTTTTTAAAAAAATTTTAAACTCATACCAATTTTGGAGAGAGGGGTGGCTCGGTTGACGCAGAAACCCTCATATAAAAATTTAACATACATTTTTCCAATACTAAAAGAATTGTTGGTTTTGAGGTATTGGTCCACAAAAAACTAAAATGCCTATATCTCGAGAAGGCGATACAACTTTTTCTGATGACAGATTTATGTTTAGGAGGCAAAAATACTTTAGAAAATGTATTCTAGAAGTCTGCACAAAAACCGTATAACATTTTTATCTTTTAATATTATGTATTCGTTTAATAAATATCGTTCATCATTTTTTTTCCATACACACATACGTATGTATGTGTATTCAATTTGTATTGTTTTCAAATTGTAATATATTCAGTTTTTAAGTTTTCTAAACAAGCATGTTAAATATTTTCAAATTTACCAAATTGCAATTTTCGGAATTTGAAATTTACAATTTTAGCATTTTAAATGTTTTGAAATTTGCTAAAATTGCAATTTTAAAATTTTAAAATTTGCTGTGGCCAGTTTTTTTTTTTAAATTTTAAAATTTTAAAATTTGCTGTCACCAGTTTTTTTTTCATTTTCAAATTTTTAAATTTGCTAAAATATTTTCTTCAGAAATTTTAAAATTTGAATATATTCATTTTGAAAATATGTTCAAGTTTGAATTTATAAATTAGCAATTTAAAAAAATTGCTTTAGTATTCTAATTTTTAAATTAGCAATAAAGAAAAATATTGAAGGCGTTAAATATTTGTAGTATTATATTGTTTAAAAAATTTTTTGTGCATGCTAATTGTAAACCCTGGTATTTTTTAACACTAATTCACCAGGGGGTCTGCAAAATTTATATGAAATCATAAATAGAAGAGAATGTAAATATGTTTTTTTTTTTCATTAAAAAATTCAAGGAAACCCAGGACAACATAATTGAAACAACACTTTTTAGCATGTAAGTTAGTGTGGAGTAAATTAAGATTTTTTTTTTGAATTTAAAAATTGTCGGGGTCTGTAAAGCTGCCTTTTTGGATCGATATTAACACTAAAAATATTGGACCTGTGGCTCTCGGTTCTTTTTTTTTTTGACTTGAGAATCAGAAAGTTCCATCATTTTTTTTACTTTCTCAGAAACTTTCCGATTTTCAAGTCAAAAAAAGAACCCAAAGGCATTGTCCTACAGCTCATTTTTTTTTTTTGTGTGTTAATATATGTGTTCCTCTAACTCCCATTGGAGCATAGGGCGTTAATAACGACCCTAAAAGGCAAACTTCCTGAACATAATAAAACTATTAACAAACTAAGAATTAAAAAAACAATGAGAAATAAAAAACTTTCAACAAACTCTTTATACTTAAGTATTTGTTTTTGTGTTTAAAAAAATGCAAGAGAAAACAAGTAGAAAAGTTAAATTCGACTTGGCCGAATCTATAAATACCCTCCACAATGCCCATTTTAAGTGATAGTAAATTTTCTAACGTGAAAAAATAAAATTTTTGATTAAATATATTTTATTTTGTGTAAAAAAACTTTTTTTCAGTAATTTTTGAAAAAAAAAATAGCTTACTAAATTTTTTTTTTGAGTGTAAAATTTTTTTTGGGTGTAAAATTTTTTTCGAGTGTTTTTTTTTTTTTAGTGAAAACATATTTTTGAGTGACAAAAATACGTTATAAAATATTTTTGTGACTTACCAATGTTTTTAAAACATGTTTTCCGGGTTTTTAACTCATTAATTTAAGGTAAAACTAATCTGAAATTCACGGTTTTGTTAATTACTATTATATTTAAAAACGATTAAAATCTTTATTAAAATAGTGTTAAAAATGTAATTAAACAATTAATTATATTAATTAAAAATTTAATTGCTATTAAATTAAAAAACAATTAAAATTTAAATAAAATATATGATATTATTTTCTGTGTATGTGGACTATAACAAAGATTAACAAGTAGAAAAGTTAAATTCGACTTGGCTGAATCTACCCAGGCAGAAACTGCCAACCGTTCCAAAGAAAAAGTCTCGGCAAAGCACTTTATTTTTTGTGTAAAAGGTAGTATGAATTCGAAAAAGTGCTTTGCAAGCGCTTTGCCAATGTTTTTCTATTTAAATCCGTTCAAAGTATAATTTTTTTATTAAAATTTATTGATTTTCGTGACAATTAGAATATTTTTTATTTCCCTGGAGGATAAGTGGCCGGTCCTTGATAGTTCTCGTGATATGTCACTTAGACATAATGACCTACATATTACAAACTTGACACCTTTTATATACAAACACCTGTTTCTTTCGTGAGGAAGTGTCTTAAACTCCGGAACACTACCCGATTCGGTTCAACACACCACTTTTTTTCGGGACTTTTCCAAAAACTTTCCTAGAAGCATTTTTAATAAATTTTTTATTTCAAAACGCAATGAAAACTGCAAATAATTTTTTTCCGGGACTTAGAAAATATTTCAAAGTTTGTCCAAAATTTTTTATCCTAATAAATTAGTCAATTTAATAAATTTCTTTATTCAAATAAACACCAAAAAAAAGTTGTGTCTTATGGACTTAAACAATTTTAATACGTCCCATTTTTTTGTTCTAAAAGTGCTAGAATAGTACCATACTTTTTGTTTTTAAAGCGCTTTCAAAGCGCTTTAAAATAGCAACGGCATACCGTTTACCGTGGTTCTCATTTTGGACGCTGCACACAGGGCCAGCATGATCCAATTCCGGCCAAAAGTCTTTATCGTTGTTGGATCCGTCTGAAAATGTGCTTCTAAAGGAATTCGAGGTCGCTGATTTCAAAATTTAGCTAAAAACCAAAAAAATCAAAATGGCGGATCCAATATGGCGGACAATTTTTTTTAAAAATTGTCCAAATGAACTCAAATTTTGTTTTATGCGGGTCTTTGAGTTACTACTTAAATAAGAATTGTTACTCCGAATTTTGAAAAACAAAATGGCGGACTAAATATGCTTCTTTAAGTTTAAAGAATGATCCAACTCCGGCCAAAAGTCTTTATCGTTGTTGGATCCGGCTGAAAATGTGCTTCTAGAGTATTTCGGGGTAGCTAATTTCAAAATTTAACTAAAAACTAAAAAAATCAAAATGGCGCATCCAATATGGCGGACAAATTTGTTTTATAATTGTCCGATTAAACTCAAATTTTGTTTTAAGGGGGTCTTGGAGTTACTGAATCAGAATTACTGGCGTGAGTTTTGAAAAACAAAATGGCAGACTAAATATGCTTAGTAAAGTTTGTTACAAGTAATTAAAAAACAGTTATATTCCTTTTCTTTGTTGAAGCTGGCTGAAAGTGTGGCCTAGTAAATTTCCGGACCTGTTATCTTAAAATCGTACTGATAAAGTTCAATATGGCGGAAACAATATGGCGGCCAGATTTTTTAACTTTGTCTGATTTAACTAAAAATTAGTTTCAGGAGTATTATGAGTGTCTGAAGTTAAATCTACGCACATAATTTTTATATGTATTTTTTTTAGGTTTGATATAAATATGGAAATGGTGTAAATGACTTACTTTGTTTCAGAAAAGCTTTTGGAAATGGTGACGACAAATTATTCACTGTTTTTTTCTTTATTTTGGAAATTCAATAAAAAATCTTTGAATTTAATTGGAAATGGTGTAACTGATATTTTCCATAATTTTACAAAAAAAAACTATATATGTATATAAATTTTTTTTCCTACACTTAAGGCACTCTCTGATGATAAAAAATTATTCAAGCCGTAAAATATTATTTTGGGTTAAATTATTTTTTTAAAAACAAATCTCGGACCACTGCATATATAGCTGTAATTTCGCCATTTATCATTTCGAGCAAGTTTGGGCAACTTTTTTCGAAAGATATGGATCCATTCTATATCAAAAAAAATATAGACCGATTGTACCGAACTGAGGATCGCTGAGGATTTTTTCGGCGCGAGGTAAATAGCTAAAAAATTATAATTTTTTTTACAAAAACGCGAATTGCTGCCAGGCAAATGAGTTATATTTGTCCATGTTATTTTCGTTACAAAGGCTTATATATAAGGTTGAACCACGCAAACAAAAAGTTAAACATTAGCAATAGAAGTTTGGGGAAAAAATTAAAAAAGTATCTCAAATTTTTAAAATTTTTTACCAACTTTTTTAACTTTGAAGACCTGTCAAAGGAAAGGGTGTAATTTGATCATAAAGAAAAGTTCAGAAAACCTGCTTCTATATATGCCCAACAAACTGGTAAACATTTTTTTGAGAATTTACAAATAAGGACTTTTGGCCGGAAATCGATCTGTCTGGCCCTCTGTGCGCTGGTGGAGTACTAAACTGTGATGCTTTCCCAGCACACAAGCGACCATAAAAGGTACTTTGCCAGCGCTTTCCCGTTCGTATTTTTCTGCCTGGGTATAAATACCCTCCACAATCCCCTTTTTAAGAGATAGAAAGTTTTCTAATGTGAAAAAAGGAACATTTTTGATTAGAAATATTTTATTTTGTGTAAAAAAACTTTTTTTTTTTAGTAATTTTTGAAAAAGAAAACTAACTTACTAAATTTTTTTGAGTGTAAAATTTTTTTCGAGTGTATTTTTTTCTTTTTTTAGTGTTACAATATTTTTGAGTGACAAAAATACATTGTTAAATATTTTTGTGACTTACCAATGTTTTTAAAACATGTTTAACGGGTTTTCAACACGTAAATTTAAGGTGAAACCAATCTGAAATTCACGGTTTTGCTAATAACTTTTGAACTACTAGACCGATTTGGCTGAAATTCAATGCAAGTTAGGCCTGGGGAACGGCAAATATATACGCCAAGCTTCAGCGTTCCCAGAATTGCCTTTCAAAAGTAAGAGTGGTTTTTATTTCGTAAATTCTCGGAAAACCATTTTCAGTATTTTGCTCATAACTTTTGAACCACTGCACACTGTGACGACAAGAACAAGCTAGCGGGACAAAATTATTTTTTGACTAATTTAAGTTCCTAAGGTCATAAGTGTTTCCAATTTGTATATATTTATCTGACTTGTGCACCCTACGTTCGGTATACCCTCTATATGATTGTGCATGTAACAGTTAATTATTTTTTTTTCACATTTCTCATTTCCTAGGGTCATAAATATACCAAACTTGTATATTTCTAAATTTCTTGTACACCCTACGTTCGGTATACCCTCTATATGGATAGTGTATGTAACAGTTAACTATTTTTTTTCACATTTTACATTTCCTAAGGTCCTAAATATTTCCAATTTATATCTTATACGTATACCCTACGTTTGGTATAACCACTATAAAGGAAGTGCATGTAACATTTTTTTTGTTTGTACATTTGCTAATGTTTATTTAATAGTAATAATAATTGTGCAAAATTTGTGCCTATTCCAAAATCTTTATAAAATTTTATTGCCGATAAAATTAAAAATTTCAGACTAATTATATCCAAATTAATATATTTAAGAAAAATTAAAAAACATAAATAAAATAATAATGATAATTATAATATAATAATAATAATAATACATATACGTATAATTGAAAAAATTTACTTACTTTACTTACGAATCCATAATTCCCAAAATATTGTGAATACTAAAATTTTTTTTGGAGTGTAAATTTTTTTTAGTGTATTTTTATTCTTTTTTTTAGTGTAAAAATTTTGGCAAATGACAAAAAAACTTTATAAAACATATTAGTGGCCTATGAATGTCCCTTAAAGCGTGTTTAGCGGTTTTTTGAATATGTTAATTCGTGCTGAAACCTATCTAAAACTTACGTTTTTGATCATAGCTTATGAACTACTGGACCAATATCGCTATAAATTAATACC
Source organism: Pegoplata infirma (assembly GCA_963921195.1). Classification (NCBI taxonomy): domain Eukaryota; kingdom Metazoa; phylum Arthropoda; class Insecta; order Diptera; family Anthomyiidae; genus Pegoplata; species Pegoplata infirma. Next base: position 29,845,620 of record OY992537.1, read on the forward strand.
AATAAGACACAAGCAATTGAAAATATATATGCCAAGCTTCAGTAGCTTCAGACTTGTCTTCCGAAAGTTTTTGGGTTTTTATTAGATATACAGACCGGCGGACGGACATCGCCCATAAAATACCTGATGTGCAAGCGTGTGCAAAGAGATATTGCCATGGTAATATAGCCTAGTATCATACCTTTCATTTAAAAAAAATAGCCATGGGACACTTGGAGACAACATTTTCCTATTCTATTAAAGTTCAATGTAACAACAAAAGAAAAATAGTTTTTTTGGGCATTTCTGTAAAAATCGTATAAAAAAAATTTTAAGCTCTGTTTAATAGGGAAAATTTAATTTACTAGATCCAACCCTCTTCTTAAAAATCCATTGCAAAAAAATATTGCAAAAATTCACAGGTTAAAAATACTGTAGACTAGGAGCACTATTCAAAAAATTATAAAAAAAATAATTGTTTTTAAAGACCAATTTTTTTACTTCAACGGATTGGTTTATAGCTCACTGACATAATGCGCTTAGAAAAATGTCATTTTCGTAACTTTAGGACTATTATCGATTACACTGAACCCATTTTTTAAAAAAATAGGAGGTTCAATTTTGTCCCGCTGGCTTGTTCTACACGTCACAGTGTATTGAACCGATTTGGCTGGAAAGCAATACCAACCTGACCATGTAAATGCCCAACGTATGTGCCAAACTTCAGGAGATTCCGTAAAGTTTTTCAAAAGTTAGCGTGTTTTCAACAGACAGACAGTCAGACGGACATCGCTTGATCGTCTTAAAATTGATCGAGGATCATGAATATATACACTTTATGTTGTTAGTTTGATTAACATGATTGCCACACATTAAAAAATATTTATGGAAGTTCGTTAAAAAAAGGTAAATATACATGAAATTATACTCGTGGGACCATAATAAGCAGTTCGTTTTAACCGAGGATTCGTTATAAATGAGTTCGTTATAGAAGAAGTATTTTGTGTGAAAATTTATGATTAAACGTCGGGACTTTAGAATTAGTTCGTTAAAACCGAGAATTTGTTATAACCGAGTTCGTTATAACCGAGTTTGACTGTATAAAAAAAATTTGATGAAAAAAAAGATTTATGAAAAAAAATTTTTTTGATGAAAAATAATTATGTTACCTTTTATCACTAGCTGGTGGAAAACGGTTTTATTCACCACTAGGTGAATTATTTTCCAAGTCATAAATCGAAGTTACAAACCTTTTTGGTTTTATTAAAATAAAACCAGTAATTCTTATATTCTCTTTTGTTAGTCGATAGCTTATATAGTCAAACTAAGGTGGCGTCCTGCATCATTTTTAAAATAACACACCAGCCTAAAAATAATATCATGTTAAAAAAATATCCAAATTGGCCCACACGTTCTCTGAGTTCTAATAAATCGAAAAAATTAGGCGTGAAAGTGGGTGTGGCTCATTTTTCCTTCCGTAAACGAATTTGTTTGACTATGAGGAACATTTAAAAAAATATTATTCAAAATGTTAAGGCCGTTTTCTGATTTTTGATAAATGAAAAAGGTTGTCGTAAATTTTTCTTTTCTTAAAAGCATAAGTTCGACTATGACGAACATTCTAAAAAAAGAATTAGTGAAATCGATCCAGCCGTTCTCAATTGACGCGATTACTGACAAACGATATTTTATTTTTATTTGTAAATACATATGCTTTTTTGAATTTTAATAAAAAAAAACATCCTTGCACCTCTAGTGTTAAAAACACTTTTATGTTCTTTGATATTTTATGTGTATGAGTTGTTTCTTCTTTTTATTGTAGAAAATTATTGCTAAAGGAAAACTTGTTCTATAAAAGCAACAGCAGTTTTATTTTCCTTTTTTTTTTTAAACAAAAAAGAACTGTGCGAAAAAAGTTTATAATTACAAAAATTTAAGAACTTAATTTGTCTCAAATTACTTTGTATTTTACGTGTAATTTCTTTTTTCGTTTTTTTTATCTTTCATGTGTTTGCAGAAAAAAGAAAAAAAATATATATCAAACTTTAGGTGTTTGCCGTATATCTACACCTACACAGTTTTTCTTTATTATATGTTGTACTTTTACTAATACAAAAAAAGCATGTACAATAGGGGTATAGCCAAATTTCAAACATATCCCTACGTATTGGCCAGTGATGTACTGATACCGAAACCACTTTACTTAGGACATTTTGAAACAAAAACCTTCCACATAAACCTCTTTTTGTAAAACCCTATCCAGAAAAAAAATTTTGAAAAAAAAAATTTTTTCATGCATTGTCTTAAAATTTATAATGTTTTCAGTTTTTTTCGCTGTTAAACACTTAAAAATATAAACAACAAGCAGCAAAAAAAAATATGTAAAATCAGTTAAAAATTTCTGCCTACAAAAAATCTCGCCATTCTTCATAGATTTTCATGCTCTATTCTGCTTGCATTGGGCCGTTTCGATATTTTCAAAAAATGTTCAAAAGTTATATCCCTAATGTACAACACTTTGAAGTTGTGTGAATAAGAGAGTGGAGTGAAACTTAATACATGTGACCTTTTACTTTACAGATTTATTTTGTATTTTTCTTAACTCAAAAGTATCAAATTAAACACTTAATAATAAAATACACTGATGTTAAATATAAGATTAAATGCCAAATGTTTTTTTTTTTTGTTTTTGTTTTTTATTTTTATAATGAAAACGCAAGAAGACTAATGAAATGACAGCAAATTTCACAGAATCTGATACTTTTTCTGTAGGAGAAATGTCTCAGAATCTGAGAGTTTTCTACACGAAAAAATTATCAAAATCTGAGATTTCTTCTATTCGAAAATTATCTAAGAGTCTGCGATTTTTTCTATAAGAAAAATGTCTTAGAATCTGAGACTTTTTCTATAAGAAAAATGTCTCAGAATCTGAGACTTTTTCTGTAAGAAAAATGTCTCAGAATCTGAGACTTTTTCTGTAAGAAAAATGTCTCAGAATCTGAGACTTTTTCTATAAGAAAAATTTCTCAGAATCTGAGACTTTTCTATAAGAAAAATGTCTCAGAATCTGAGACTTTTTCTATAAGAAAAATGTCTCAGAATCTGAGACTTTTTCTATAAGAAAAATGTCTCAGAATCTGAGACTTTTTCTATAAGAAAAATGTCTCAGAATCTGAGACTTTTTCTATAAGAAAAATGTCTCAGAATCTGAGACTTTTTCTATAAGAAAAATGTCTCAGAATCTGAGACTTTTTCTATAAGAAAAATGTCTCAGAATCTGAGACTTTTTCTATAAGAAAAATGTCTCAGAATCTGAGACTTTTTCTTTAAGAAAAATGTCTCAGAATCTGAGACTTTTTCTTTAAGAAAAATGTCTCAGAATCTGAGACTTTTTCTTTAAGAAAAATGTCTCAGAATCTGAGACTTTTTCTATAAGAAAAATGTCTCAGAATCTGAGACTTTTTCTATAAGAAAAATGTCTCAGAATCTGAGACTTTTTCTATAAGAAAAATGTCTCAGAATCTGAGACTTTTTCTATAAGAAAAATGTCTCAGAATCTAAGACTTTTTCTATAAGAAAAATGTCTCAGAATCTGAGACTTTTTCTATAAGAAAAATGTCTCAGAATCTGAGACTTTTTCTATAAGAAAAATGTCTCAGAATCTGAGACTTTTTCTATAAGAAAAATGTCTCAGAATCTGAGACTTTTTCTATAAGAAAAATGTCTCAGAATCTGAGACTTTTTCTATAAGAAAAATGTCTCAGAATCTGAGACTTTTTCTATAAGAAAAATGTCTCAGAATCTGAGACTTTTTCTATAAGAAAAATGTCTCAGAATCTGAGACTTTTTCTATAAGAAAAATGTCTCAGAATCTGAGACTTTTTCTATAAGAAAAATGTCTCAGAATCTGAGACTTTTTCTATAAGAAAAATGTCTCAGAATCTGAGACTTTTTCTATAAGAAAATTGTCTCAGAATCTGAGACTTTTTCTATAAGAAAAATGTCTCAGAATCTGAGACTTTTTCTATAAGAAAAATGTCTCAGAATCTGAGACTTTTTCTATAAGAAAAATGTCTCAGAATCTGAGACTTTTTCTATAAGAAAAATGTCTCAGAATCTGAGACTTTTTCTATAAGAAAAATGTCTCAGAATCTGAGACTTTTTCTATAAGAAAAATGTCTCAGAATCTGAGACTTTTTCTATAAGAAAAATGTCTCAGAATCTGAGACTTTTTCTATAAGAAAAATGTCTCAGAATCTGAGACTTTTTCTATAAGAAAAATGTCTCAGAATCTGAGACTTTTTCTATAAGAAAAATGTCTCAGAATCTGAGACTTTTTCTATAAGAAAAATGTCTCAGAAACTGAGACTTTTTCTATAAGAAAAATGTCTCAGAATCTGAGACTTTTTCTATAAGAAAAATGTCTCAGAATCTGAGACTTTTTCTATAAGAAAAATGTCTCAGAATCTGAGACTTTTTCTATAAGAAAAATGTCTCAGAATCTGAGACTTTTTCTATAAGAAAAATGTCTCAGAATCTGAGACTTTTTCTATAAGAAAAATGTCTCAGAATCTGAGACTTTTTCTATAAGAAAAATGTCTCAGAATCTGAGACTTTTTCTATAAGAAAAATGTCTCAGAATCTGAGACTTTTTCTATAAGAAAAATGTCTCAGAATCTGAGATCTCATATTCTGAGACATTTTGGGTAATGGTTTGACTTATATTTTTTATTTTTTTAATTTTTCTCTGTGTTTTTAAAAAAATAAATTAAATCTGCCTTACGGTTAAACAAAAGCCTGAGAACCGGAAGTGCAAAACAATTTTCTTCATTCTGTAACATCTAACTTTTGCTTTCCATAATTTCATTTTCTCTCTTTTTCTTTTAAGTTTTATAATTTTAATATTTTTTTTTTTTGTAGAAATTTTGCTCCTAAGCATTATTGTGGCATTAAAAGTTAAGCACTAAATTATAAGTTTTTTTATTTTAATTTTTTTTTATTTTATTTTTGTCGTATCGCCTGAGCAAGACAAAGACTTTTTATACCCTTCTAACACAGTATTTAGGTATGCTTTATTTGTTATACCGTGTGTAACGTAACGAAATATCGGTGTAAGACACCATTAAGTATATATGGGGTATTCCATGTCAATTCGGACACTTTGAAAATTATTTTTTTAGATTTTCCCAATTTGTTTATAGTTTTTAGTATCCTTCGAAAACTCCTTCGTGGTAAATTTTCAGATTTTTTTGATGACCCGTTCAAAAGATATCCAATTTTTAAAAATTGGTAGTTTGTTCCATTACTCAAACTTCTTTTACTCATTCATAACTTCTTTAATAATGGCCCAAATTTCAATTTTTTTTTTTTCAAAATTTTTGTTTTTTTACGTACTTTAAAAAAAAAAAATCCAAAAAAATTCTTAAAAACGCTCTAGTATGCGATTTCTAAGTTTTAAAATTTAAATCTCATTTTTTAAAATGTTTGTACTCTTCCATTTTTTTGAAATTTTTTTGTGTAAAACTTCTATCGATTCTACAAATTTTTTGCCCAGGAGGATCGTGGGATAATGATTATTACTATTTTTAAAAATTTTTTGAAAAAAATTTATTGTAATTTTTTACATAAAAAAATTTAAAAAAAATCTAAGAGTACAAACATTTTCAAAAATGAGATTTAAATTTTAAAACTTAAAAATCACATAATAGAGCGCTTTTAAAAATTTTTATGGATTTTTTTTTTAAAAGTATGTAAAAAAACAAAAATTTTGAAACAAAAAATTTGAAATTTGGACCATTATTGAAGAAGGTATGAGTAAAAGAAGTTTGAGTAAAGGAACAAACTACCAATTTTTAAAAATTCGATATCTTTTGAACGGATCATCAAAAAAATCTGAAAATTTACCACGAAGGAGTTTTCGAAGGGTACTAAAAACTGTAAACAAATTAGGAAAATCTACAAAAAAAATTTTTCAAAGTGTGCGATTTGACATGGAATGCCCCATATGTTATTAATCCATGATCTAGTCTTATTGTTAGTCATTATATGAATGTTCCTCCTTCTGCGGAGGATAATAGAGAAATTTTGTTTTTGGAATTCCATGGTGTCCTTCCTAGGAAAAAAGGACATTGAAATATAGTTTTTAAAATTATTTTTTGAAATTTTAAAAAATTTTATTTACAATATTGTTTTTATAAGTTTTTTCGTATGACTTACGGTTTCCGAGCACAAAACTGTTAAAAAAAACTGTAAAAAAAGTCAATATAGGCAAAAAGGCACTTTTTTAAACGCCCATATCTTCCAAAGTATTTATCCAAAAATAAAAATGGTTTTCAATCACTTACGAGGCTTTATCAAATAACCAAAAATTAACAAAATCGGTGATCCGTCAGTTAAATTTCCCATGGATTTTTGCTCATATATCTTTCAGGGAAGGGCTGGTTAATTTCGCAATTGGGCAAAATCAGACCCAGGGGGAAAGGTTCCACCTTGAAGAACTAAACGAACCACATTTTATTTTTTACTTTGTTTAACAAATAAAACATTTTTATTTCGGAAGATGCTTTAAGTCTTGCACTTGGGCCTAAATTTCGATCCGCCGCTTTTTTGGTTGTGGCCATAAAAAATAATTTAAAAAATAATAAAATTTTATTATTTAATAAATGAATTGCCTTAAAGTTAAAGTGAAAGGGAAGTTGTCCCCTAAAGTTCTCCCACCGTCCCCATCAAAAAAACAAATTAAATTTCCACATGATAATGTTTTTAGGCTGGTGTCTAATTTTGAAAAAAATTGCAGAACGACACCTCAATTTACGAAAAAGAAAACAAGAATTACTATTTTCATTTTCTTAAAACCAAAAATTTCAATAACTTGGGTTTGTAAATTGGTTAATAATTCACCCCGTGGTGAATAAAACCGTTTTTCACCAGCTGGTGAATAAAAAGTAACATAATTATTTTTCGACAAAAAAAAATTTTTTTTTCATAAATTTTTTTTTTCATATTTTTTTTTTTTTATACCCTCCACTTAGTGATAGAGGGTATATATAAGTTTGTCATTCCGTATGTAACTCATCGAAATATCGATCTGGGACCCCATAAAGTATATATATTCATGATGCCCGATCGATTTTAAGACATTCTAGCGATGTCCGTCTGTCTGTCTGTCTGTGGAAAATGCTGTCGCGGACAAAATATTGCACAGAGATTACTGAAACTTAACATATTTATTGGAAGTTCTCCCTCCAACCACAGTATGGGGGTATACTCACTTTGTCATTCCGTGTGTAACACATCGAAATATTGGTCGGGGACCCCACAAAGTATATATAATATTGATCCATGATAGAATCTAAGACATTGTAGCGATGTCCGTCCGTCCGTCCGTCTGTAGAAATAACGATGCAGTCCAAACCAAAAGAGCTAGACCCCTGAAATTGGGCAAGAATATCTCTTATGTTACTGGTAAGGTTAAGTTCGAAGATGGGCGAAATCGAACCAGGGGGAAAAAAGTTCCCCCTTAAAGAACTAAAACGACCCCTTAAAAATGCGATATTTTTACGAGTTTTTTCTAATTTTTGCTCAACAAATGTAACATTTATATGCCATATTATGTTCATATACCTGCGCTTGGGCCAAGGGGGTTAGAAAATTCGATTTTTTTTTAGGCCGTCCCCCTTTGGGGGCGTGGTTATAAAAATTAATTAAAAATAACGATACAAATTTATTATATAAGCGTTAAGATCATAAACAAATAATTTGAAAACATATATAGCGGGGGTACAGATGTCCCCCACCAACTTCGTCGACCCCCCCATCAAAAAAAAAGAAAGACGCCCCTGCGATTTTTTTTTAATTTTAAACGTGTTGGAGGGTATAAAAGATTCGGCACAGCCGAATTTAACACTCTTACTTGTTTTTTATAAAAAGAAGAAAAAAATCGAGAATTTTTTTTCAATTTTTTTTTTCACGGAAATTTGTTTTTTCCAAAATTTGTTTTTCTCAAAAGAAACTTCTTTTTTAAATAAAGTTTTTTGCAATTAACTTTTTTACATTTTGGAGGGTATCAATACATTCGGCAAGGCCAAATTTAACTTTTTTACTTGTTTTTTTTTGTATTTTCTTGATTTGTTCATACACTCAAAATAATAACTCTGTAAAATACATTGTAAAATGACTGTAATCTCAATTCAACAGATATTTGACAGAGTATTCTGTCAAAATACAGATTTAAAGAAATTAATTTTTTGTGACAAAAAACAAAGTTTTATCTGTTATATTAGTTTTAACCTCGTAATCTTTATTTTACAGATAATTAACAGATATTTCTGCAAAAAAATAGATTTTAGCAAAATACTTTGTATTTTTTATAACCAAAAACTATGTTTTGTCTGTATTCTAAACATTAATTTCACAGAAAACTTAAAAAAGAAAATTCCAAAATAAACTGCATTTAACTACAAAGTTTTTTCTATAAAATTTTGGTTGCATCAAATACATTTTACAAATATATGTAAATTAACAGGTTTTTTTTGCTAAATAGTGCTTTATTTAACCAATATTTTACTACAGACTCTGTAAATTAACAGTTTTTTTGTCCAAAACATTTTACAGAGTTTTATATTAAAAAAACAGATTTTTTTTCTGTCAAAAGACGCTAATATTTAACCAATATTTTCTGTAAATTAGCATTTTTTTTATAAAAATCATTTTACAGAGTTTTTTAGTAAAATTACCAAGTAATGTTGCTAGCTGGAAAAGTACGGTGAACTCTGCTAAATTAGCAGAGTTTTTCTGTAGTTTTCCAAATTTTTTGTAAATATTGATAAATTTGAGAAATTTCTTGGAGTTATTTTTTTCCGATTATTTTTTTAATCTTACTTAATTTTTTGAAAATATGTGAGGGTTATTCGTAAAAAGTTTTTATTAAATAAAACATTATCATGATTTAATTTTTTGGGCAAGAGTACAAAACTCTGCGGCATTTTTTCATCAATTTTTTGGCTTTTTCATAAATTTTTTTGTTTTTTCATAAATTTTTTTTTCATAAATTTTTTTTTTGTTTCATAAATTTTTTTGTTTTTTCATAAAAATTTTTTTCATCAATTTTTTCATTTATTTTTTTTCATCAAATTTTTTTTTATGAAATTTTTTTTTTATAATTTTTGTTTTTTTTTTTTTTTTTTTTTTTTTTTATAAATTTTTTTTACCAAAACTACTTACTTGTTCACCAAGTCTAAGCTTTTCGCATAAAAATTTTCCATTTGTTTATCAAATGTACATAAAACAAGTGAGTGTGTTATATTCTTTGGTGCCGAATCTTTTATACTCTCCAAAATGTAAAAACACTTTTTTGCACTTTTTTCGCACTCACTTACGAAATGTACAGCTCTTTTGGTTTTTTAATGGGGTCCTCGATTGATATTTCAGGTCGTTTTGCAAGGAATAGCAAAGTAAAATAACATTATTTTTTCTAAAAAAAACTTTGCTTTGGCAAGTTCACCCAAATCTTCCGCAAAATATTATCATGATTTAATGTTTTGGGCAAGAGTACAAAATTCGCAGGCATTTTTTTGTAGGTTTTAAAAATTTCGGCACTGCCGAATTAAACACTTTTACTTGTTTAAAATTCTGTTTAAAGGCCATAAAAAAGTGGAAAAAAATAAATTAAAATTGTGGTTGTGAGTTAAAAAAAATGTTGAAGAGTATACTTTATATAGCCACTTGAAGCTTAAATAATTTTTTTTTTAGAGGATATTTTGTTTTAAACCAGCTTGGCATAATTAAAAAGAAAAGTATGAAACAAAAATTATAATTACTTTATAGTGGACTTTACAAGTTTTGTTTTTTTTTTTTTTTTTGGTTTTTTGTACAAGAAAAAAGGACAAAACGTTTAAAATAAAATTAAGCATATCATGTGTAAAACAAAATATAAGAGCAACTTGAAAAAATAGGAAAAAATTAAAATTAAATTTTATTAGGAAAAAAAATTAGAAAATAAACTTTTTATCAAAGAACAAATTTTCCCTTGAAAAAAAGAAAATGCTTTATATTTTCTAAGAACTTCCTATTAAATTGGTTTTTCTTGTTTATTGGATAATAATGTTGTTAAAGTGGTTGCTGTTGCTGCTTCAGCTTATGGTGCTGTTTCTCTAATCCCATAAAATGATTTTGATAACATAAATATATTGTACGGCTTATTGTTAGTAATGTTGTGTTGCTGTTGTTGTTACTGATGTTGCTGTAGCTTTTGTTATTATTATTATTGTTTTCAAAATTCAATTTGTGGTTTGACCACAAAAAAAACTCAATTGAATTGAATTTAGAGTATTGATAATATTGATTTAAACCAATTTTAGGTTAGATAAAGAGACTGAAAAACAAAAAATCTGTGTGTATTTGATTGAATATGAAGTGTTTTTAAGAACATAAGTTTTCTTTTGATAGTTTAAGTGGATTATATTATTATTTTTTTTTTTTTTTTTTTTAAAAATGTTCTCTTTTACTTTGAACTTAACTTGAGAAATTTGGTTGTGTTTAAATTTGTGATGAAATTAAATTAACTTGGCGTATGATTAACATATGATTAAATATTATAAATACTAACACGCCACCATGAATTACATTTTATTACTGTATAAATAATATTATACAAATAAAACGATAAAAGATTAAGTTTTATTTAACAAAAACATCTTTATTTGTTGAGTTTACTCTAGTAACTAAAATCTAGCTCTTAAAAATAATAATTTAGTAACGTACAGAAAATCTTATTTGAATATATGTATTTTATATAATGTAAAGAACAGAAACGGAAATAGTTGGAAGAGGAAACGGAGTTTAAGTATTTAATACATGAGATAGAGAGAGACAGAAATAACATTAGTATAATTTAATAATGAGAGAGTGAGAGTGTGAGAGTCTAAAATATACGGAAAAGGAAATACTCAAATAAACGATAGTTAAAATAATTAAGAGAGAGAGAGTAAGAGTAAAAGAGTAATGTTAGTCATATTAGTAACTAACGATAAGTAAGTTACTAATGGAACATATAAATAGGGTTGCCCATATTTATATGTAACTCCCCCACCCTTTGATGGCACATTACCCCTGGAATGTGAATTATCAGGAAAACATATTTTATTTTCAATTTACAAAAAAATTCTAATTTACAAAAAAAAAACAGTTTAATTAATAGGTACTTAAAATATTACAATTCTTTTGCTATATAATTTGTTTTTCCTCTATAATATAAACGTATGGTAAATAGTATTTAAAACTGAAATCAACTAATATTAATTTAATAGTTATTTATTATTATTTTCTTTTTAATATATAATATAATTTAATTATTTCATTAAAACTTATATTTTTCCTGTATATTAATAGTTAAGTATATATAATTCATATATTTCTTCTCCTTTAGAATATAACTTATAATATTTACATTGGATTTTCTTCTCCTTTTGTTTAACATATTCCCTTCCAACAAAAGCTTAAAAAAATTGTATCTGTATCCATAGAATTATTAGAACATAAAATTTAAATATATTTTTAAATACCTATATAAAAAAATTTTCTCCTGAATTCAAACTTATGTACTTATATATAATTTTCTCCTTCAATTTAAAATTTTCCCTGCAAACACATATTATCTTCCCTTTCTCCCGAAACCTTTTAAAGTTTTTACATAAAAACTTCCTCCCTAATTTTCCATACGATGTCTTATACCTACTAGTCTTCTTAAATATTTGTTTATATTTCTCTCTGTCTGTAATAAAGTCCCCTTTAATATATGTCATAAAGTTCTGTCTCAATTTCCTAAAATCTAAAATTTCTACGTCTTTCTTATAGTAATTATTTATATAGTTTGTTCTTTCCTTTCTTCTTTCCTCTAAATACTGAATCTCATTTTCGTGAACATTTGAAAATTTATTTTCCCTTTCATAAACATCTAAAACTGTATTCCCATTTATATTAACGTGTTTAGTTCCATTAAATTTGTTCTCATATTTTATTTCTTTTAAACATTTACTCCCATTTCTATAAAAAAATTTAATCTCATCTATTCTATTCTCATTTTCATTTATAATTTTCTCAAATTTATTTTTTTCTAAACATTTCTCCTCAATTTTATAAACATCTTCAGTTTTTTCTAAATTATTCTCATTTTCATTTTTAATTTGTTCTACTTTACTCTCATTTTCAATTTTATTCATAACTTTTTCAATTCTTTTCTTAACATTTCCCTCTTTTAAAAGTTTCTTTCCCCTTTTGTTCATTACTTTTTCAAATTTATTTTCAAATTTTCTCCTATATTTATTCTCAAATTTGTCTAATTCAACGGTTACAATTGGAGTATTAATAAGCTCAAATATATCATTTTTTCTCTCCTCTTCTTCATCAGTATTTGTGCATAGTGATTCATTTAATTTAATAAATGAAGCCATACACTCTTCATCCCCCAAACAATCATCACCATCTTGTGAATTCTCTACATCTAAAATGCTTACTTCCTTCTTATAGTAGTTATTACAGTTTGTTCTTTCGTCTCTTGTCTCTTCTAAAAATGTCTTCTCATTTGTATAAATATTCTCAATTTTATTCAATTCATTCTCTAATGCTCCTTCCTTTAAATATTTCGTCTCACAAACAGAATTTGGATTTTTAATTCTACTCAATATCTCACGTTCTAAATTCTCCATTGAGTTGTTAAATTGTTCATTTCCATATTTTAAGCTACTAAAATTATTATAAAATCTATAAAAATAGTCTTTGTCAATTAAAATATTCTTGGCACTCAAAAGAAATTTAGGGTTTTCCCTATCTAAAAGTAATTTAGCCTCTCTAGGTAATCTGGTAATAAATACTTCTAACACAAACTTCTCAATTTCCTGACAACTAAGATTATTATTGCATTTATCTATACTATTTCTTATATTTATTTTAGTTAAAAGCTCATACATATAGTCATAAAAAGTTTTAATGTTACTTTTACACTCAGCCTTTTTAATTTTATTTATAATAGTTTCAATACTCTCTTCTATATTGCAAGATTCTCTCAAAGTTCTATCTATCTCCTCCCACTTTTTGGGGTTGTTGTTATTTAATAGTACCGCATTAGCCTTACCAACTATCTTCTTCCGAATTTCTGAGTGGAAGAGTTCCAACTGCGCTGCTTCTGCATACTTACGCAGCTCTTCTACGTGAGTTAAAAATAAACAAAGCTCCTCTGGTTTGCCATCAAATTCTTGGACACCTGTTATCAGCTCAAATACATTAAATATCGCCATGTTGATTTTACTTCTCTCTTGGATTCTTGGGTAAAACTTGAGTAATTGTTGATTTGATAATTTTTTTTTTTTATGTTGGTAGTTTATTTAAGTTGTTGTATTTTCCAATCAGTTGTTGCTGTAATTTATCTTTTTTATTTGTATTTGTTTTCTTTTTTTCTTTTTGGTAATTTTAAGAATTCTAAATTTTTGTCTTATTTAGTGAAGTTCTTGTATATCTCTTTTTTGTTGTTGTTGAATTTTATAGTTCTATATTCTCATTTTGTTATTTTCTCTTTAAAATTTTGGAATTCCAAATTGTTGTTGTTAGATTATTTTTTTATAGTTTGTAGATTTTAAAAAAAATTGTTGTAAACTGCTCTCTTTTTTTCTTAAAACTCCCCTTATTTATGGAGTGTAGTCTTGAAGTTCTTTTTGTTTCTATGCAAACAAAAATCCATCAGAAATTTAATTTTGGTACAGTTGAACCATTTTTTTGTAGTTTTTTTTTTTCATTTGTTTAAGAAATTTGAATTTGATTATTTTCCTTTTATTTGCTTTATTTTATAAAAATTTTTTGAGTTTATTTTTTTGTAATTTATTTTTTATAATTTTAATTTAAAAATATTTTTTTTAAATTTTAAAAAAGTTTTCGATTTTCAGTTACACAAATACACTTTTAATTATTGAATTTTAGTTTTGCTTTATATAAAATTAATATTTTTTTTTTTTTTAAGTAATAGTTTTTTTTAAATAGGTTTGATTTTATTTAATTTTTTAGTATCTTAAATTAGGCTTAAATTTAGTTTTTAACACATTAGAAAATTTTTTAGATTTTCCTAACTAAGTGTTACATATTATTTTTTTGTGTGGCTTTAGCACTGTTCTTATATAAAAGAATTTCACTTCTTTTATTTTTTATTTTCACTACACGACGCGAATTATCATCACTTTACCGTGTTTTTTATTAAAAACGATTTAAAAGTTTTCATTTATGAAAAATGCTTTAAAATTTTTCTTTTTTATATGTTAAACGATTTAAAGTTTATACATATTTTTGTAGGTTGCAATACCAACTGCGCCAATTACATTTTATTACTGTATAAATAATATTATACAAATAAAACGATAAAAGATTAAGTTTTATTTAACAAAAACATCTTTATTTGTTGAGTTTACTCTAGTAACTAAAATCTAGCTCTTAAAAATAATAATTTAGTAACGTACAGAAAATCTTATTTGAATATATGTATTTTATATAATGTAAAGAACAGAAACGGAAATAGTTGGAAGAGGAAACGGAGTTTAAGTATTTAATACATGAGATAGAGAGAGACAGAAATAACATTAGTATAATTTAATAATGAGAGAGTGAGAGTGTGAGAGTCTAAAATATACGGAAAAGGAAATACTCAAATAAACGATAGTTAAAATAATTAAGAGAGAGAGAGTAAGAGTAAAAGAGTAATGTTAGTCATATTAGTAACTAACGATAAGTAAGTTACTAATGGAACATATAAATAGGGTTGCCCATATTTATATGTAACTCATGGCACACAGTGATGAAAGGAAAAAAATTGCCTGAAAATATGTACAAAAAATTGCCAAAAAAAAAATCATATTTTTAAAGCTGGATTTTGTTTTCAACGGTTGTAAACTTTTCCACCCAAATTTGACGCTAAAATAATATAATTTAAAATTATGTAAAATTTTTTTAAAATTTTCCAGCTGTGGGCTTCAATATACCCAAAATTCCCAAATTTCCCATATGGCTCAAAGTGGGTGTATTTTCAAAAAAATATTCTGTATAAAAAAAAAAGATTTATCCAAAAAAAAAGTAAAAAAAAAATACACTGTGCTCGAATTTGACACTTTTTTTAACCAAGCTGGGCACCCTACTGGTAAAGTTAATTCGAGTAAGCTGAATTCAATGGTGCAATCCGTTTTTCGAAGTTGGCGCTCGTATTTGCCATATTCGCGACATTTATATTACGATATTTTTGAACATTTGCGATAATTTTAAAATTTAAAACCATTCAAGTCTGTTAAACTAACATAACAAACCATAGTACCGTAAATTTTTTTCTCGAAGAACATTTTTTTCTCGCGAAAAATCTTTGTTTCATGAAAAAATTTGTTCAGTAGTTCAGTTCTTCTACATTTTTTCAACTTGAACCCTAATAGCAAATATAATTAGAGCCCGAGCTCGATCTGTACCTACAGAAAACAAACAAATAAAATTACTGACGAAATATGTCACGTCTCCGAAATAGAAAATGCAATTCTGTGGAAAGCAAGATGCAGTCCAAACCAAAAGAACTGTAAATTTGGTAAATGTGTATATTACTTGAATTCTAAAAAGTGTTTTTAGATTTTGGAAAGTATAAAAGATTCGGCACCGAAGAATTTAACACTCTCACTTGTTTTTTGTACATTTGTTAAACAAATGGAAAATTTTTATGTCAAAAGTTTAGACTTGGTAAAAAAGTAGTTTTGGCAAAAAAAAAAAATGGGTAAAAAACGATTTTTTTTTTACGAAAAACTAAATAAGGACAAAAAAATTTAATGAAAAATAAATTTTGATAAAAAAAAATTTGATATAAAAAAAAATTGATGGAAATAAATTTATGTAAAAAAAATTGATGAAAAAAAAAATTTATGTTCCCGGGTAAAAATGAAATATATATGATCATATATGAAGATATATGGATCATATATGGATTTATATAACCATATATTATCATATATGCCTCCATATATGTTCATATATGATCTGATCCGTAACTTGGCCCGATATGAGGTCATATAGGGCCAATTTTCGGATCAGATCATATATGAACATATATGGAGGCATATATGATAATATATGGTTAAATAAATCCATATATGATCCATATATCTTCATATATGATCATATATATTTCATTTTTACCCGGGTTATAATAAATTTGATGTAATAAAAGATTTGATAAACAAAATTTATGACAAAAAAAAATTTGAGGAAAAAAATGTATAAAAAAATTGATAAAAAAGATTTATAAAAAAAAAAATTTATAAAAAAAATTTATCTAAAAAAAAAAAAAATTAATGAAAAAAAACATTTTTATGAAAAAAAACTTTATTTAAACTTATTTTTTTTTTTAATTTTTTGGTATTTTAATTCCATTTGTGTAAACGGGCACAAGCGGGTAAGATTTTTATAAAGTGGGGTTAAAAAGACTAATTCTGGCCCAGACAGTTTTTTGAAAGGGCGTGGAACTTTTGATGACGATAAGTTTAAAAAGGGGGTTTTCAAAAATAGACAATTTTTTTCCAATTTTTTATAAACTCTTATTTCAATTAAATTTTGAAAACGAATAGTTTTATGGAAAGTGGGGATAAAAAGGATAATTCTGGGCCAGACAGTTTTTTAAAAGAGCGTGGAACTTTTGATGAGTTTAAAAAAAAAATTTTTTCTTCCAATTTTTTATAAGCTTTTATTAGAATTAATTTTTTGAAAACAGGCACAGGCGGGCAACTTTTTTGGAAAGTGCTGATCAAAAGGGTAATTCTGACCTAGACAGTTTTTTGAAACGGAGTGAAACTTTATATGACGATGAGTTTAAAATGGGGGTTTTCAAAAAAAAATATTTTTTTCCAATTTTTTATAAGCTCTTATTTCAATTCAATTATTGAAAACGGGCACAAGCGGGTTACTTTTTTGGAAAGTGATGATACAAAGGATAATTCTGGCCGAGACAGTTTTTTGAAAGGCCGTGGTACTTTCTATAACGATGAGTTTTTAAAAGGGGGTTTTCAAAAAAGAAATAATTTTTTCCAATTTTAAGTTTTATTAAAATTCCATTTTTGAAAACGGGCACAAGCGGCCAACTTTTTTGGAAAGTGTGGATAGAAAGGATAATTCTGGCCCAGACAGTTTTTTTAAAAGGGCGTGGAACTTTTGATAACGATGAGTATAAAAAGGAGGTTTTCAAAACAAAAACTTAATTTTTTCCAATTTTTTTATAAACTTTTTTTTTTTAATTCAATTTTGGAAAACGGTATATTCACGTGATTTAAATGAAAATCACTAACACTCACGCGTGAATCACGTTGTTTTTTTGAGTCACGCAAATCACAGGACCAGAGAACATCTCCGATTGAAATACATAAACACAAGACAAGTGTCACCTCATTTGTTTTATTTATAACATCTGTAAATTTTATTAAAAATGAAGTGTCCACCCTGAAATAGTTTCCTTGTAGGTCCGATTCCACTTATTTCGGCACTTATTTATTACCCTAATTTAGTCACGTGATTTAAATGAAAATAACTCTATAATCAAGTGATTTAAATGAAAATCACTTACGCTCACGCGTGAATCACGTTGTTTTTTTGAGTCACGCCAATTACGGGAGCAGAGACCATCTCCAATTCAAATACATAAACAAAAGACAAGATTCTCTTCATTTGTTTCATCTATAACAGCGGTTACCAACCTTTTTGGCTCGCGTACCCCTAAATTTAAATTTCGTCAGCCGCGTACCCCCTAACGAGTTTTTTTTTTTATTTTCGTTAAAAAACTTCTCATATAAATATTTGAGTTAATTTTGAAACTTTTGATCTGCGGGTATTATCATTTTTTTTGAAGGCTTTAGGGGAGATCAAAATAATGGTGGTATTTTTTGGGAAAAATTTTCGCTCCTTGGGGTGATTCAATGCATATGAAAACGCGGATTTTGAGCTGATTTTTCTGCAGAGCAATAACAGCTGAAAATATTGCAAATCTGATTTCACCAGTCGATTCTACACCAAAATTTAAAACAACGGACGTTTTTGAACTCTTGAAAAAAGTTCCAAAAACACATCACAGAGGGCGGAAATAAAGTGTTTTTGATTTTTCTTAATTTTTTTTTAATACAAGGGCAGATCAACAAATTCGTGACTTTTCGAAACACCGTGACTTTTCGAAACACCCCCGTATATATGTACAATGAAAGGACATTTCGAGCTTAACAAAATGGTACCGAAATATCCACTCTATCAGAAACTGTCTGAAAAATGCCCAAAAACACGTTTTTTGAGAACTTTGACATACATTTTCTCAAAAATCTGACATCTTAGAAAAATTTGGGAACCATATTCGGAATTAGCATCGAAAGGTTAATCCAAAAGAAAAATGGGGACAGATTTCAAATATCGCAAAAAATGCTCTCTAAATTGCACAAAAATACGTTTTTTGTAAACTTTGACCTCAATTTTCTTAAAAATCTGACGTTATGGAAAACTTTGGAAGCCAGATGTGGAACCAGCATTGAAAGGTTAATCTAAAACAAATGTCCAAATTACTAAAATTTTGCGTACCCCCGCGACAGTTTCGCGTACCCCTTAGTGGTACCATAGGTTGGTAACCGCTGATCTATAACATCTGAAAATTTTATTAAAAATGTAGTGTCCACCCTGAAACAGTTTCCTGGTAGGTCCGATTCCAAAAAGTTTCATGTCACTTATTTACTACCCTAATATAGGCTTATATTTTGAATTTCATAAAAATCAATTAACATTTACGACCTGTAGAGACTTTTGGCCAAAAAACCTACACCCAAAAAAAAAACGTGGTTATTCAATACTAAAAATTTAACTAAATTTTAGTCCAAAAGGACCTAGTGCAGATATTGGTAACCAATACTAAAATTTTACTAATATTGTTCAAAACCAGTAAAAATTACTAATTTTAGCACTTTGAAGATGCTAAAATTAGTAACTAATTAGTAGATTTTTGTACAACATCACTTACTAAACCTTTTACTGTAGAATTATTTTGAGTGTACCATCTCGGCCCAGTGTGGGACGGACGGACATCGCTAGATCGTCTTATAATCGATCGAGGATCATGAATATATATACTTTATGGGGTCTAAGACCAATATTTCGAGGTGTTACAAATGGAATGACAAACTTATATATACCCTCTATCACTAGAGTGGAGGGTATAAAAACATATTCTAAGTCATTAACTTTTCTACTTGTTTTTGAATAGAAAAATGTTACAGTATTTAAATTTGATATACATAAAAACTGATTGTTTACTAACATACATAGAATTAAAAAAATATCTTAAATCTTAAAAATGTTGGTAGTCTTACGTATGTTAAACTATTTTGGAAAATTTTTTCAGAATGTCTTAGAATCGGTCACAGAATCTGATACTTTATCTATAGAAAAAGGTACAAAAAACTGTAAAATTTTTCACATCCTCAAAAATTTTCTTTTTCGGATTTTTGTAGAAGAATTCCATTTTTTTAAGGAAAAAAATCTCAGAACCCGAGATTTTTTCTGAGAATCTTCTTTAAAAAAAGGTCTCAGAATCTGAGATTTTTTTCTATAGGAAAAAGGTCTGAAAATTTTTCTATAGAAAAAGGGTCTCATAATCTAAACTTTTTTTCAGTACGAACAAATCTAATATTATGAGACCTTTTCTATAGTTAAAATATTTAAAAAATGCTTTAAAAAATTTGACTTATTCTATTTTAAAAGGTCTCAGAATCTGAGACTTTTTCTGTTGAAAAAAGTTCTTTGAATCTAAAAATTTTTCTATGCGAAAAAAGTCTCTGATTCCGAGACATTTTTCGTAAAAAAGAATTCTAAGATTCTGAGACATTGAAAAATTTTCAGATTTAGAAAAATTAAAAAAAAAAATGAACAACCTCCTTCGGCAAAAACTAATAAATTTGATGATTTTATAGCTTTCCCATCACTTTTTTGCAAAAGAAACGTATCCCTGCTCGGCCAACAAATCATAATGATGATTTGTTGGCCGAACGCAAAAGTAGTACCCCCCAAACGCAAAAGTCGTACCCGCCACTGGTTATGTATGATCATTAGAGGTGTCCTTAAAAACGAAAATCACCTTTTTATACCTGGTAGGGTCCTATATTGTTCTTTAGTATCTAAAAATGAGTGAGCCAAAATTTGGGGACAATCGGCTAAAAATAACTCGTGCCGAAAATGGATTGAAGTTTTGGGACATTCTTATAAGAACGAAAAACTCGTTTTTTCTAGTTTTTGGAAAAACATTGGTATTTGATATTTTTTGTTAAATTTTTTGTGAAATAATATGAAAATGGTACTAAATTACCTTTTCAAAACGACTAATAAAATTAAAATCGGATGAAAAATAAGCATTTTACGCATACATGCCCCAGACCATTGTATGGTTTTTAGAGCCAGAATTTCAAAATTTTCAAAATTTTTAGGCAAAAAAATAGTAAAAATTTAATTTTACTTTATGATCAAATTGAAAACATGTTTAAGATTAAAAATAGCAGATATGGTAGTCAAGCTTTTTTTTATTTGGCGCGGGTAGTGATAAAATTTCCGCGGATTCCAAATAAAATGCGTTTTTCTACAATAATTAAGCAAATTTTTGAAAATTTGTGCTCTATTGTGCGGATCGAAGTGTAAAACGTAAATTCTGTAACTTTTGAGAAATCGGATATATGGAGATATTTTGTATTATAGAAATGTATAACGACTCAAATTTGTCATTTCACCTCGACGAAAAGGGGTTAAAGATGCCCGAATTCTCAAAAAATTTACAGAATTTATGTATTTATGTATTTCACTTCGTATAATACAATACAGAAAATTGTTTCCCATATTCAGTGTTGCCAGTTTAGGGGTTTTGTCCCCAAATAGGGGATTTTTTTTTGAAATTGGGGATGAAAAATTTGATTTGGGGATCTGGGGATTTCATGGGGATGACACTGATTTTTTCGGGGATTTTTAGGGGATGAAATATTTTAGATAAACAAGTGTTTTTTAAATACATTAATCATAAAATAATACTAAAAAAGGTAAAATTAACTCTACTTTATTTTTGATAAATCGTTGACAATAAAGCATACAAAAAAAACCTCAAACGTAGGAATAATGTGACATTTATATAGAAAAAACTAACATTTTATATGGTTTCTGTCAAAACCTGGATCGTAGTGGTATCATGTTATCATGCTTTTATTTTTCTTTAAACCAAATTGTAAATTTTCATACATTTTCTATAGTAGGTATATCCTTTAAATCTATAAAAGAAAATTTCCAAAATTCACTAGTTTTTTCTGTAGAAAAAAGTCTAAAAGTACATCAATTGAAAATACTGGTCTTTTACAACTTCTTAAATTCTTAAAAAGCAATACAACGTTTTAGATACCTATTCCGGAGTTAATATTTATAAAAATTTAAGGGGTTTTACGGCAATATGTATATCAAACCTTAAAAGAATTTTCGTTGTTTTTTTTTAAAGGGTACAAACAATTTCGTAGGGCCGATGACTTACGTTTGCTGAGACAACAAGATTAAATTAAATTTGGACCAATAAAGTACTCTATCGCTGGTGTGTAAATTAAAAATCCGTGAGTTATCCATCCGTGATAAAACATTTCCGTTGCTTTTGAATTTTATCATAATACTTATCGAAAAATTGGCCGCTTCAAACGCTGAGCTAATCGCTCAACACGCAAAATACACTTACACTTTTTAGCCAAGTTTCTGTGTAAAATACCAGCAAGTGTTTGTATGTAAGTTAACCAAGTTTTTGTTCTAAAAAATTGGCTAAATTACTCAAAAGCACTTAATGGGTTGCAAGTGTTTTTTGCGTTTAGTAAATTTTGAAAAAATTTTTTTGGGGATTTTTGGGGATGAGAAATTTTAATTTGGGGATGGCATCCAAAAAAAAAACTGGCGACCCTGCCCATATTTGCTAAATTATTTTAGAAAAACTCATTTTCTTTGGAATCCGCGGAAATTATATCACTACCCACGCCAAATGAAAAAAAAGTTAGACTACCATATCTGTTAGTTTTTATCTATAACATGTATTTAATATAATTATAAAGTAAAATTTATTTTTTTTTATTTTTTTGCCTAAAAATTTTGAAAATTTTCAAATTTTGGCTTTAAAAACCATGCAATGGTCTGGGGCATATATGCGTAAAATGCTTATTATTCATCCGATTTGAATTTCTTTAAGCTTTTTGGAAAGGTAATTTATTCCCATTTTCATATTACTTAACAAAAAAATTAACAAAAAATAGCATATACCAATATTTTTCAAAAAACTAGAAAAAACGTGTTTTTTCATCAGATAAGAGTGTCCCAAAACTTCAATCCATTTTCGGCACGAGTTATTTTTATCCGATTGTCTCCAAATTTTGGCTCACTCATTTTTAGATACAAAACTACAATTTAGGACCCTACCACGTATTAAAAAGTGATTTTGAAAAATTACCTTAGTTGTTAGGACACCTTTAATGATCATATATAAAATAATATCACAACATAAAGGTATATACCCAGCAAAAACATGGTAATGAGTTGTAAAAAGTAATCATTACCAAGTACATTATTTATAATGACTACACATTACCATTAACATTATTTTCAGCCTAAAAGTAACTACTTTTCAGTAATATGCTATAAAAGTACTTTCAAGTAATAATATCTTCTTGGACTTGCAGTTTTTAACCTTTGCAATTCAATTTACTTAAAAAGTACTTAAAACTTAATAAAAATTACGCAATTTTTAAGTTTTAGTAAAAACAAGTTAAATTTTAAAAGTTTTAATTAACTAATTATTTTACTTCTTATTGGTAATGGGGTTTTACTCCTTATTTGTAATCCGAGGCAGTAACTACTTATTTATCTCCATACTCTTCACTAGTTATTTTTGTCTCACGCCCTTGTTAAAATAATTAGTGTTTCATTCAATAAGTAACTACTGATTAACACAGGCGCGGATACAGGGGGGGGGAGAATGGGACTTCTCCCCCCCCAAAATGATTTCGAAAGAAAAAAAGAAAGGAAAGGAAAAAAGAAAAAAAGGAAAGGGAAGAAAAGAAAAAAAGAAAGGGAAAGGGAAAGGAAAGGAAAGATAGAAAGAAAATGCTTGGATGTAAAAAATTCTTAGGGGATTTATATGTGTGCTGATCATTTACGTCAGCACACATAGCATTAGGATTAAATGTTTCAGAATTAAAGAAATTGCATATGAAAAACTTAGATAGCAATAGAGTCGTGGACATTTTCTACCCGAATAACTTTCCTTATTAGGGTTCAAGTTGAAAAAATGCAGAAGAAAAATTGAATTTCTAAAAATTATAGACATTTCTGGTATTTCCTATACCGGTTTCAAACACCCCAGTTAGTGTCATCATCAGTAGGATTTTAAATGTCGGTTTGTCTTGTTGATAAAAACTGTTTTTTATATATGTGAATATTTATAGTTTCTACAGAATAAATTTTGACAGTTTCCAACACTACAATTCTATTTCTAGCAAACTTAAAATCACTTCATACTTCCTTTCAACTTTTTTGTCTCTTACATTATTTCGCAAGGGTTACCAACATGATCTGGAATTGCAGACACAAATGAAGGAATTTGAATTTTCTGTTTCGGAGACGTGCCTAATGGCGACATATTTTGTCAGTAATCCTTATTATTTTCTATGGAAAAAGTATAATTTTTTATAGAAAAATTTTTTAAAATTTCAGACTTTACCTTTAAAAAATATTTTTATACTTATTCGACTTTGAATGTAAGAATTTTTTTAATTGAAAAATTATCTCAAATTTTATAAAAAAATTTCTTATTACATTTCTATAGAAAAAAGAATTTTTCAAAAAAAAAAAGGTTTCAGAATCTGCCACAAATTTTTAGGCAAAGAAACAATCTCAGAATCAGATAACATTTCTACAAGAAAAACGTCTCAGAATTTGAGTTTTCTATATGGAATTATATATCCAAGGTTAATTTTTTTTATAGAAAACTTCTTGAGAATGAGAATTTCTCTGTTTGAGATCTTGTAAATGTGCGAATTTTTCTAAAGGAAAAGATTATGAAAATCTATTGTATATGTTTTATAACTTTTTTATAGAAAACTATAGAATATTCTGAAAATTTGTCTATAGGAAATGTGAAATATGTAAATATTTTAATAATAAATTTTCTTTATGGAAAATGTTTCAAAATCTATAAATTTTAAACATTAGATGCCATTAAAACCGTAAAATTTTTCTATCGAAAAATGCAAAAAAATCTATTATTTAAGTTTTAAAAAAGTGTACCAAAATTTCTTCATAAAATGTTTTTGAACTAATAATATTTAAGTATCTGATAATTTTAAGTATCTGATAATTTTCTTTTTACTTTGAAATATGAGCATTATTTCAGAGATTTTTTATAAGAAAGATACATTAGAATTTGAAAATTTTTTATATAAATAATGCCTCAGAATCTCAGATTATAGAAAAAAGTTTAAAAATCGGAGACATTTTCTATAAGAAAATGTTGAATCTGAGAGTTTTTCTTAAGTAAATACGATCTGAGAATTTAAGAACTTTTTTATATCAAAGTTTTAGAATCTACACATTTTTCTAAAGGGAAAAATCTGAGATTGGGAATGGGTTATTTTCCTATATGAAAACTATTTTAGAATCGTAAAGTTTTTCTGTAAAAAAAATGTCTCAACATCTGAGAAAATTTCTAAAGGAAACATTTATAAAAAACTAATAATATGGTTAATTTTTTTTTTCGAAATATTTCAGTTTTTTATATAGAGTTTTTATATAAAAGTTTACGGGTCTTTTCACATTTGTGACTAGCTATGACTGAGTATAGGTCCGTTTATTTAACTTTAAACGGTCTTGCAAAGAAAGGTAATCGGTCCGTCAGGATTCCCTCGTGAAAAAGTTGGCGACACGAAATAACTCCCACATGAAATAACTCCCACGAAATAACTCCCAATGAAATAAATCCCACCAAAAATGAAATATGTCCCAATGGAGAAAAAAATGAAATAAGTCCCAACTACAATGAAATAACTTCCACATACAAAATGAAACAAGTGCCAATGAAATAACTCCCACTAATAATGAAAGAAGTCCCAATTAAAAAAAAGTAAGAAGTCTCAATAAAAATAAAACAAACAAAGGAAAATATATCAGTTAAGTCGAGCATGAGGATCCTGATCTTACTTTCGGTACAATAAAAACATGTTATATTAACTGCCGAATGCGAAAGTTGACGGATACTTTGTTTTTTTCAGAGTTTTTCCATTACATGCAATACATCGAGTGTTCTATTTGACTTGATTCGGTTACATACAAACATCGCGGCGAAGTTTTGCACCAAATATTCAGTAACATACAAAAACTTTGTAAAAAGCACCATATTCGAAAAAATTGAGTCGATTTTTGTCATCAAATTTTCGGTAACATACAAATTTGTCTCAAAAAGCACAGCAGGCGTAAATTTGGTACCGAAAATCCCCGCGATTTTTGGTACCAAATTTTTGGCCTGCGGTGCTTTTTGAAACAAATTTGTATGTTACCGAAAATTTAAAAGATTTAATTACAACCTGTTGTAAAAAACGCCGCAGGCGAAAATTTGGTACCGAAAATCGCCGCGATTTTCGGTACCAAATTTTCGCCTACGGCGCTTTTGCAACAAATTTGTATGTTGCCGAAAATTTAAAAAATTTTATTAGAACTTGTTGTGAAAAGCGCCGCAGGCAAAAATTTGGTACCAAAAATCGCGGCGATTTTCGGTACCAAATTTTCGCCTACGGCGCTTTTGCAACAAATTTGTTTGTTGCCGAAAATTTAAAAGATTTAATTAGAACTTGTTGTGAAAAGCGCCGCAGGCGAAAATTTGGTACCAAAAATCGCCGCGATTTTTGGTACCAAATTTTCTCCTGCGGCGCTTTTCACAAAAAGTTCTAATTAAATCTTTTAAATTTTCAGATGCGGTGCTTCTTTCAACAATCTTGTATCTTATCGAAAATTTTTCTATGTTATCGAAAAACACAACACGTTGGATAACTTTCGCGTGCGCCGTTTTTTTATAACAATTTTGTATTCTAACAAAATTATTTTCAGCTGCAGTGCACTCTTAACTCAAAAATCCTTTCCAGTTTTGGTAGAAAAATTTCTGAATCATACAAATTTGAGTAAAAAGCGTCCTAAAATTTTTACCACTATCATTTTTTATCATTTTTACCAAAATCACAACGAATTTTAATTTGTTAATAATATTCTTTTAGTCAAAATGTTCCAGATACTTCTACCAACAACGAAACAATAGTGGGAGTTATTTCATCGTTACTGTATTGGGAGTTCTTTCGTATGAAAGAACTCCCACCGAAAATAATGAAATAACTTCCAACAAAAATGATAAAAGTCCCACTAAAATGGGAGTTATTTCAAATGATATAACTCCCAACTTTGTATGAAGTTATTTTTGGGACTTATTTCATTTTTTAGGTGGGAGTTATTTCATGTGGGAGTTATTTCGTGTCGCCAAAAAGTTTCTTGAGTTAAAAAAGTTCTACCAAATCCAAAAGGTTGAATCCGCGCCTGATTTAAATTATACCTTTAAGTTGATTTTTTTTTTATTGTTTTTCATTTGTTACTCAATATTAAAAATATTCACAAAAAATTATTCCAACTCCCCCCCCCCCCCCCCCCCCCCCCGCTTCCAACCAAAAATGTTTAGCCTTCCGACTGCATAAAATTTTTTTGAAAAAAAATCTCCCCCCCCAAATGAAATTCCTGGATCCGCGCCTGGATTAACATCTGATTCGGATTACAAAACCCATTACTAGTAATGCCAATTTTTGCTGGGTAAGATCATATTAATATCCCGAGTAAAAAAGTTTTAATATAATCACATATTTTGTTACATAATTATACATAAATTGATCTATCATTTAATCCCAAAAATGGAGGATCCACAAATATATGATTATATCCTATTAGATCAAATTTGATATTATTAGACATAATTAGATCCCAAAAATGGAACGGTAATTTAATCTAATTTGATATTGACGATCATATTAGATATAATAAGATATTATTATATATTATTTTATCTTATTAGATCTAAGTTTTTATAATACCAAATTAGATAATATTTACCGTTCCATTTTTGAGATCTAATTATATTTAATTATATCAAATTTGATCTAATAATATATAATCATATATTTTTTTTGAATCCTCCATTTTTGGGATCAAATAATATATGGCACCGTATTATTTTTTTTAGTTGGGTTATTTTTACTCGACTTCCTTTGTATGTGCCTTTTTATTTCTTATAGTAAGCAATTAATAAAATAAATTTTTAATTATATATTTTTTGGAAAAAATTTTTATAAATTAAGGCCTTTATTTTATATAACGTTTTTTATTACTTTTGTTTGTAAAAAAAAAGTCTTACCAAAGCTGCCACAATTATGTGTTAATTGGTTATTAATTATCATATGAATAATCGTTCAACTGTTGACGAGTGTGGACGTGTTTTATTTTAACTCCGTGCTATAAATTGAATTACTAAAATTGTTCGTAATAGGTTTGTTCGTAATAGGTATTTTTGTGATATTTTCATTACCACATCAAGGAAAATGAAAATATGGACACAAATGATACCGATTTAGTTCGAGGCTCTGCCTCACCGACTGGTGCTGGTCCTAGCACTGGTCTTAGGGTTGCGACCTTGAAGTCCGGCCTTGATTCTGGTAGGGGTGCTCAGCCTAATATTGGTGGTAAAAAGAAAAAGAAACTTAAGCCATCAAAGGTCAGGCACAACCAGAGAAGGCTTTGTTTGAAAATAATTAACAGACTAAGCCAACTCGATGGAACGAAGCTCTCCGAACGTGAGAAGGCGTCGCTATCATGGGCGAAAGGAGTCATTGAAGAACAGGACAAACTTTCGGCAATGCGCGCATCTGACAAACAGAGCGCTGTTTCGGCCTCGTCATCGAAGTCTGGTAAAAGGTTGCGCTCGCCCGACGAGAAACCTTTACCTAAAAGATCTAAGGTGACCGGCAACGTCTGGACTCAGTCTTTTAGTGAAGTGGTGAAAGGTAACTTCGTTAGGGCTGTGATAAACAGGCAAAATGGGGATTGTAGTATTCCAAGGGACAAGTGGAGTTTAGTTGAAACTAAACTAAATGAAATCTACTATAGGCTTCTTGAGAGTATGCCTGATTTTCTCCCTACTACTGTCAACGCAGGTTGGTATCAGGGGCGAGTAAAACTCGTTGCTTTTGGAAACGAAAGATCCGCAGCCGTGTTTAAGGTTGCCATTAGCCAAGTGGGAGAGTTATGGCCTGGAGCCAGACTGGACGTTGTGGAAAAACATGATATCCCCTCGCAACCCAGAGCTCATGCATGGATCCCAATGGCTACAAGTGACACTGCGGTGATTCTAAAGATGATAAAAGTCTGCAATCCTGACCTTCCAACTCAGAATTGGCAAATTGCCAGATTGGGTGAGATGGAGGGCGCTCGTCGTCAAGCAGTGGTCTTGGTAAATGAGGAATCGCTTCCGCTTTTAGCCAGGACTGACGGCATTATTAGATTTGGCTTTTTTCATATAAGAGTCAATGTCTACAAGGGCGACCAGAAGCCTATTTTGGAAGCAGACAAGCCAGTGGCAGAGTCGGCTGGGGAGGAGAATCTGGAAAAGGTTGATATTCAGCTGACCGATTCTAGGCTGATGGGAGATGCATCTGGCATTTTCGAAACCGAATCTGGCAACGAATGCGACCTCTGTGATGGCACGGAGGATAAAGCCGATGCCACTATGGGTGACATTCAGGACGAGGCCCATGCAGTGAGGAATTCGGAGAGTTCTGTTGCCTCCGATTCAGAACAGATGGGACACATATCTGGCTTATTCGAAACCGAATCTGGGGACGAATGCGACCTCTATGATAACACGGAGGATGAAGCCAATAACACGGTGGTGGAAAGGATGGTGGAAAAAAAGCAAGATGTTGCGGTTCCTACAAATAAACCTCCATCACTGTAAGGCAGCCTCAGCTGCACTATTGCTGCGCCTGACGACAGGAGCAGTTGACTTGGTTTTTATCCAAGAGCCCTGGGTGCGGGGTGGCAGGGTTTGCGGATTGAAGACCCCTGGGTTTAAGTTGATGGTTGCCAAAGGTGAGGGCTCACCAAGAGCCTGCATCTTGGCGAAAAATGGCTTAAATATATTCTTTTTATCAACTTTTAGTGATATGGATGTTACAGCGGCTAGCTTAGAGCTTCATGGGAAATCTATTTGGCTCGCCTCTGCGTATTTTCCTAATCCGGGGCCAATACCCCCGGAGAAGGTTGGCGGTCTGATTCGGGAGTCTGAATCTAGGGGACACCAGTTACTAGTGTGCTGTGATGCTAATGCACATCATTCGATATGGGGTAGTACAGACACAAATGATAGAGGCGAATCACTTTTGGAGTTTTTGTTAAGCACTAACCTGTATATTTGTAACAAGGGTAGTGAACCAACTTTCGTTACAAGTACGCGGCAAGAGGTTCTTGACGTAACACTTGTATCAGATACATTGTCTGATAGAATTGATGACTGGAGAGTTTTGGAAGAGCATTCTTTCTCAGATCATCGGTACATTGAGTTTTTACTCAGGGAGCGTGCCCCGGTTGAGACAGTCTCTAGAAATCTGAGAAGAACAAACTGGGTGAAATATAGGGAGACTTTTTCTTTGCTTTTGGATGAAGTACCCCTATCTGAACCGCATAGTTTAGCGGAAATTGACTGTCTGGTTGACCATATAACAAATGTTTGTAATAGGTGCCTGGATGCGTCTTGCCCTTCTGCAAAGCCTAGAGGGAAAAAAAAGCCACCTTGGTGGTCAAATGAGTTGCAGACGAGCAGAGATTCCTGCAGAAAGCTCTTTAATAAGGCTAAATTTTCAAGAGCGGACGAGGACTGGTCTGCATACAGGCTGCAACTTAAGAGTTATAAAAAGATGATCAGAAATGCCAAATGTGATTCTTGGAAAAACTTCTGTGGAAACATAGAAGACGTTTCTGAGGCATCCAGGCTGCGCAAGGTTCTGGCTTCTTCTCCTTGCACCCTAGGATACCTGAAAGATCCTAATGGGGTGTGGTCTTCCTCCAGTGGAGAGTCGCTGGATCTCCTTTTAAACACGCATTTTCCGGGCAATTCCATGACGCCGTTTCAAGCTTTGGAACGTTCTGACGCCCAAGCATCTGAAATTGCTTCGGAAATAATAAATATGCCAACATTAATCTGGGCGATAAAAAGCTTCAGGCCCTATAAATCTCCGGGACCTGATGGTATAATCCCGGCTGAGTTGCAGCAAGTGTTGGACTATATAGCCCCGTTGCTGTATAATCTATACACAGCATGCATCAACTGGTCGTATATTCCTTTAAAATGGAGGGATACCAGAGTCGTATTTATCCCGAAGGCTGGGAAAAGTTCCCACACAGCTCCGAAGGATTTCAGACCAATTAGTCTGTCTTCTTTTTTGTTAAAGACAATGGAACGAATGATAGACTCATATTTGCGTAGAGTGATTGACCCGAGGTTGCTTTCGACAAAGCAACATGCATACAGCAAGGGACGATCAACGGAAACAGCTCTTCATGAGCTCGTTGGTACCATCGAGAGATCGCTTTCGGTAAAGGAGTACACTATGGTGGCCTTTCTTGATATTGAGGGGGCTTTTAATAATGTCATTCCAGAATCGATAATATTGGCATTGTCTGGTCTGGGAGTAAAGCGTGAAATCGTTTTAATGGTGGAAAACCTACTTGCCAATAGACGTATAACGTCTGAATTGGGAGCGTCCGTCATATCTCGATTTGTCAATAGGGGCACACCACAAGGAGGTGTTCTTTCGCCGCTTCTTTGGAACCTGGCATTGAATTCAATGCTACTATCTCTAGAAGCACGTGGTTGTCATGTTATCGCATATGCTGACGATGTCGCGATAGCGGTAAAGGGGAAGCATCTGCCAACATTGCGGGACATTCTTCAGGGTTCTCTGAAAGATCTGTCTAAATGGGCAAGAGACTGTGGCCTAGGAGTTAATCCTAGTAAAACAGAGCTTGTTTTGTTTACAAGGAAAAATAAGATTCCTGCTTTTGATCCTATTTCTCTGGACGGTACTGAAATCACCTTCTCAGATGGAGCCAAGTATCTTGGAGTATTTCTAGATAGGAAGCTGAATTTCAGGCGTAATATTGAGGAACGGGTGAGAAAAGCAACGATTGCTTTGTATTCCTGTAAAAGGGCCATTGGAAAACGATGGGGTTTTAGCCCTCAAGTCGTTCATTGGATCTATACAGCAGTGGTGCGTCCAATTTTGCTGTATGGAATCATTGTCTGGTGGCCTGCTTTGGAAACAAAAGCGAACTTTGTCTTTATCACGAAGGTACAGAGAATGGCGTCAATGTGCATCACTGGTGCTCTTCGTACTACACCTACGGCTGCATTAGAAATCCTCCTTCACCTGATACCCTTGGACATATTGGGTAGGCAGTATGCGGCTGCGTCGGCAATTCGACTTAATAGCACGCTGCAATGGAGGAGCAGTGATTGTGGCCATAGCGCAATCTTGAAAAAGATAACAATACCACAAAATGTGGACTGTGCTCCCTCTTTGAGCCTCTTTGAGCGCCACTTTACCACTATGATACCATCCAGGGAGTCTTGGATGGGGGATACTCCGGGTAGTGGAGCTACCATAAATTTTTACACAGATGGATCGAGGCTGCACGAACAAGTGGGCTTTGGAGTCTATTCGGAAGAGCTTGGGTTGAGCCTGGCTCGTAGATTGCCAGATCATTGCAGTGTTTACCAGGCAGAGATGCTGGCAATAAAAGAAGTGGCTGACTGGTTGAGCTGCAATGTCTTGTCTACAACCGCAGTCAACATCTATACTGACAGTCAAGCCGCGGTCAAGTCCCTGGATTCAATGTTTCTGAAAACAAGATCTGCCCTTAACTGCCGCACGTCTTTAAATGAGATGGCCAAGCAGTTTAACATACGACTCATATGGGTCCCAGGGCACAGAGACATTCCAGGGAATTGCAAAGCCGATGAGCTTGCAAGACTAGGAACTACCTTACAGGTTCCAACAGAATTGGAATGTGTTGGTACGCCTCTAGAAACTTGCAAGCAAAACCTACGGCTTTGTTCTGCGACGGAGACTAATCAAAGATGGGCAAATGGATGGACGTGTGAGACAACACGACTGGTTTGGCCTTCTCTTAATCAGGGGCGCACAAGTGAGCTGATATCGCTTCCAAGAGGAGAGATTTCAACGGTGGTTTCTATAATTACCGGACACTGTCTTATAGGGAAGCACGCAGAGCGGTTAAATGTGCCGTCGAATGACTTTTGCCGAAGTTGCATGGATGAAGAGGAGTTGGAAACTATCGAACACTTTATTTGCCATTGCCCGGCACTTTCTGGTCAGCGACTTGCTTCACTGGGATCTAGGGAGCTGTACGATCTTTCAGATTTGTCGGATGTCAAAATTCAACATCTAAGGAGTTTCATAAGAAGCTCAAACTGGTTTAACGACAGGGACTAGTAGGGAAACCTATTACGATCCCGTGATATCACAATGGACCTCAGAGTCTACGTGTGTTGACGTAAAACGTCAGCAGCCACTTACAACCTAACCTAACCTAACCTATCATATGAAAAGTTTTAAAATAATATGATTTGTTTTTCTTCCTTAAGTATTTGTTTTGTTGTTTTGGTTTTTAAGCAGCTTTTTACAATATTATTATAAATTGTTCTTATAGTTTGTTAGTTTTTAATATTACAAAATTAAATTGTTTTATTGGTGCTACAAAATGTTGCAAGTTTGGGAAGAAAGAAAGAAAATTATATAAAAGAAAAGAGGCTTAAACAAGTATTGTTTTTTTTTTGTTACTTTTAACAGTATATTTTTTTCCATTAGTACTTTTGTTTTTTTATTTTATTTTTATGATTTATAGAAACACTTAGTGGGTAGCAATGTTAACACCCCATTAATCATTTACCCTCTAAGCCCCAAAGTAAACAAAACACTTTGTACTGTTCTTTTTACATTCATATATACAAGTATGTTTATCTTTTAGTTTTCTATTTTGTATTTTCTCTTTTTTAAATTTTTTTATATAGTATATTTTTTTTTTGCATAACGGACCGTTTGCTTACTTGCATAAAAAATTAAAAAATAATATATGGTAAAATTATGCATGCTAGTGTAGAAATGTATAAAGAAAACAAAAAACAATAATATATTAGAATATGACGAATTATTAGAGATACTACACAAGAATGTTGAAAATGTTACTTTTTTAATTTTCAAAATAAATTCCTTTTTTTTATACCACTTAGTGATAGAGGGTATATATAAGTTTGTCATTCCGTTTGTAACTCATCAAAATATCGATCTGGGACCCCATAAAGTATATATATTCATGATGACCGATTGATTTTAAGACATTCTAGTGATGTCCGTCTGTCCGTCTGTCTGTCTGTCTGTCTGTGGAAAATGCTGTCGCGGACAAAATATTGCACAGAGATGACTGAAACTTAACTTATTTATTGGAAGTTCTCCCGAGTAGTTTGGTATTGCATTTGGGCGATATCGGTTCAGCGGTTCAAAAGTTATGAACGAAAATGTAAGCACACCTCAAAAATTTCAGAACATTCAACATAACCTAAAAATACAAAATGCTTTAATTCGGCTTCTGGTTGACATATGCGAACATAATTGAACACCAAATGGTACTTAAACAAGTACTAACATATTTTTTGACAAAAAAAGAAAAAAATCGCGGATTTTTTTTTACCAAAATTTTTTTCGCGGAATTTTTTTTCAAAATTTTTTTTTTTATTTTCAAAAGTAATTTCCTTTTAAATAAAGTTTTTTGCAATAATCTTTTTGGAATTGTGGAGGGTATCACTACATTCGGCAAGGCCGAATTTAACTTTTTTACTTGTTTCAATTAATGAAAACACTGTGCTTGAATATGACACTTTTTTTAATAAGCTGGGCACCCTACTGGTGAAATTAATTCGAGTACGCTGAATTCAATGGTGCTACACGTTATTAGAAGTTAGAGCTTGTATTCGCGATTTAAAAATTTGATGCGATAATAGTTATATTTAAATTTAGTACCATTTACATCTGTTACATTAGCATTACAATCCATAATACCGTAAATTTTTTGGCGAAAAAGATTTTTTGTTCGCGAAATATCTTTTTTAACATGGTAGTGTTTTTAGTCTGGTGTCTAATTTTAAAAATGATGCAGGACGCCACCCCAGTTTGACTACACTCAGAAAAAAAACTAGCTAAAAAATGGGAAAATTAACTAAATCCAAGGAAAATTGATAATGATTTAGCTCCATTGCCATGTACTCCTACTTTTTAGACCATATTTTTCTTTTAAAGAAGGACCAATTTCAACTAGAAAAAAAGGAAAAAATTTCCCATTTTTTAGTTAAAAAAATATTTCTGATAAGGAAATTTTTCCTAAAAATTATTTAATTTTATATTTTTTAATGGTTTATTAATAGAATAGCATGTGAATACACACATAATTCTCATTGGGTACATATTTTATTTTAAATATAAAGAAACGTGTGTTTCCCAGTTGGCAACGTCCTCGAGCCATCCTCAGTGACGGAGCGGTGACATGTCAGAGTCACTGCTGACATCCACAAGACATCTCTATGAAACTGGACAGTTTCATACAAATTTTCAAAATGTCCTCACTAGACTGCCCAGAAAAAAAGCGAAGTTTTTATTTTCTTGGGGGATACCTGCAAATTTTGTTCCTTTTTGTGCAAAAAAATTTCGGTTTTTTTTTGGGATTTTTAAAATAATATCTAGAGGTCGCGATCTCGCGTTTTATAACGATTTATTTTTTTTGAGTTTTTTATTATTTTAAATTGTTAAATAAGATTAATATGATAAAATATTAATAATTTCAGACAAAAAAAAAATTAAATTAAAAATTAAATATCGCTCATTCCATGAGATGTCTCCCAGCATCTAATCAAATGTTCTTTAATTTATTTAAAATTTTGCACACATGAACACTATGAAGCTATTAAAATAAATCAGTTGTTAGTTCCGAGAAAATCCGTGAATTCGCGAATATATTCGCGTTCGCGAATTCGTGGATTTTCGCGAAACTAAAAACGAATTTATTTTAATTGCTCCATAGTGTACCTGTGTGCGAAATTTCAAATAAATTAAAGAACATTTTATTAGATGCTGGGAGACATCTCATGGAATGAGCGATATTTAATTTTTAATTTAATTTTTTTTTTGTCTGAAATTATTAATATTTTATCATATTAATAATATTTAACAATTTAAAATAATAAAAAACTAAAAAAAAATAAATCGTTATAAAACGCGAGATCGCGACCTCTAGATATTATTTTAAAAATCCCAAAAAAAAACCGAAATTTTTTTGCACAAAAAGGAACAAAATTTGCAGGTATCCCCCAAGAAAATAACAACTTTGTTTTTTTCTGGGCAGTCTAGTCCTCACTCAAAGTCAGCAGTGGTCAGGGATGACCTTCTGGGGACATGTCACCTAAGACTTCTTTGGGGAAATATCTGACGTAGGTCATGCGAAAATACAAAAAAATTTCGTATTTCCTTTAGTTTTTACTTTTATCCATTTTCCTTTAGAAATTATCTTTCTCATATTTAGAAAAAACTTTTCGCCTTTTTTAGTCCCAACTGGATTTGAACCTGGAACCTCCAGTTTCTTAGTCCCACACCTAACCACTTGTTCCAAACTTGATTTTGAAAATTGTTAGTCTATTTATTACTTTTATTCTATTTGTTAGATTTTGATTTTATTTTAAATAAATCGATAATATTGCCATATTTTTTTTTTTTTGGAAATTGAAGAGTTGCCCAGATTTAAAATTCTAATTTAATATACTGCTATTCTGAAGACATTTCCTTTTAGACGTCTTAAAGGAATTGTCCACACTCTTAAAGCAAACATTCAGTGCTGACAATGTTAGGACATGTCATCAAGGATTACCTATGATTTGTCAGAACCTGAAGACATTTCCTCAAGGAATCACTGTGGAAATTTCCTCAGTGACACATTTTCCAACTGGGTTCTTATAGTCAAGTAATAAATTTCATTAGCTATTATAGTTAAATTACAACAAAAACTTTGTATTTGACGTTTGTTCCCAGACTATGGGAAAACACGCCAAAGCCAAGGTCTTTGTTGTGATTAAAATATTATTTTTTTTTTAACACATACATGTGTAGAAAAAAAATGTAAATATTAAATTTGTTACTTGTTATACAAGATCAAACTTTTTGTTTTCATGTACTACAAATAATAAACAAAATGTGAACTACAAGCAAGCATAAATCAAAAAAACAATTTCAAGTTATGAAAAATTTACTATACACACAGAAAAAATTTTCCAAATATCCAACTTAAATTCAGTTAATACAACTAAAAATCGGTTGATACATTTACATATAGGTTGTCTCAATTGAATATCGGTAGTATCAACTAAAATTAGGTTAATACAGCAGAAATTTATTTGATACAACAATAAAATTCGGTTGTCACACCAAAAAATGATAGCGACAACCAAATTATGAATTGATACTACTAAAAAATTCGATTGGAAATTTATTTTTCTGTGTGTACTTGTGGAAAAAACTTCCTCAAATTAAAGAAGATAAATATGATGAACTAATTGATAGGAAATGACGTCCTAAAACTGAATTTTTTGAACTAAATTTTGTTTTTAGAAATATGTCTAAAAAATAAAGATTTTTTTCAATTATTTAGGGAAAATTTCTTTGGCGGTAAGAATTTCTTCCATGTATTAGGGAATTCCATTTAAGGAAAATTATGGCCTATTTAACAGTACATGAACTAAAATATTTTCCTAATAGTTTGGAAAATTTCCCAACGTTTAGTTAATTTTAACTTAATTGTGGGAAAATTTATAAACTATTTTGAAGAAAAATTTTCCAAAGTTTAAGTTTCTTCTTTTTTTTGAGTGTATATAAGCTACCGACTAATAAAAAAGAAAATAAGAATTACAGTTTTCATTTCCTTAAAACCAAAATGGTTTGTAACTTCGATTTGCTGGTGAATGAAACCGTTTTCACAAGCTGGTGAATAAAACGTAACATAATTATTTTTGAACAAATTTTTTTTCGTCGAATTTTTTTATAATTTTTTTTATAAAATTTTTTTTTCATAATTTTTTTATCTATTTTTTTATATTGTTTTTTTTTATAATTTTTTTATTCGATTTTTTTTTCATAAATTTTTTTTTTCAAATTTTTTTTTTATTTATTTTTATTTTTTGTCATAAATTTTTTTATGTATGTAAAAAAATAAAATTTCATTTTTTTGTCGATCAAAAAAAGATTGTTTTTAATTAAATATTTTTTTTATCGATTTTTTTTTTTAAATTTTTTTTACAAAATTTGTTTTTATATTTTTTTTTTTTTCATCAAACACATTTTTTTTATCAATTTTTTTTACCAAAAGCTTTTGATATAAAAATCATTTTTAAAAGCTTTTGATATAAAAATGTTCCATTTGTTTAACAAATGTACAAAAAACAGGCGAGAGTGTTAAATTGTTTGGTTTCGAATATTTAATACTCTCCAAAATGTAAAAACACTTTTGCACTTAAGTAATACACTCATTTACCAAATTTACAGCTCTTTTGGTTTGAACTGCACCTTGCTTTCCACAGCCAGATGGGCGGATGTATTTATTTGACTAGAGTGCCTTCAAAATGGATCAATAATATATATACGTAAACTCAACCGATATTGCAATTAGTTTTGCAGGGATTGGCAAATAAATATAACAAATTATTAATTTTAATTAAAAAACTTAAAATTATTTTTTTTTGTAAGTCCTTTTTTGCAAAAATCCCAATTTTGAGGCTCAAAATGGGGACAGAAAATAAACTCCGATCGGAGTGATATTTTGCATGTGAGTTACCCTTAGAAAACCGATACTTTTGACGGGTATTATAATTTGATCAGAGAGAAAAAGCCCAAAAAACGAACCACCCAAGTACACACCCCTCTTCAAGCAAGTTTAGGTTGTGTTAAAATGGTGACAAAATCGGCTAATGGCTTTGCACTCCTCTTTATTTTGAACTTCAAAAATTTTTGATGTAAAAATCAACTGCTGTGGTTTGGCAAAATCTACTAAATTGATGATCTTATAGCTTTCCCATTACTTTTTTTTTGCACAAGGGCTCTGATTTTTTTATTGAAAATCGTCTACAGTGGTTTGGCAAAATCTTCTAAATTTTATGATTTTATAAGTCTCCCATTACTTTTTTTCAAGAAAAAAAAGGATGATTTTTGTTTAATATCTTAATATCTGTACCCGCCACTGCATTAATGCATGTTTTACGGAAAGGAATGAAACCTACATGGAACGAAATCAAATGGAATAGAACGTGGAACGAAAGTGAATGTAACAGGGAACGAAATGGATTTTTTCTCAAAATTATGTTACTCTCAATTTTTATTCACTCAATAAATTTTTCGCTCAATTTTTCGTACTCAAAATAATTTTTTACTTAATAATTGGATAATTTATGAGCAAGTGAAATTTTGTCTGGCACTGGCCGGACTTAATATTAAGCTATTATATTAGTTGTAAAATTTTAACACTTATTGTTAGTTCATATAGTTTTAGTAAAGATTCAATAAAAAATTAAAAAAAAAAAAAAAACTTACACTTTTACTTGAAATTTGTTATAACTTAATTTTTCATCGGAGCAAACATGATTCCAGGGAAAACCGGACTATTTGAAATTTATTGTTATATAATCCTTCCAGAATTTAATAAGGATTCCGTAGGGAACAATTTTCGAAATTGGGGCTTAAATTATAATCCGATTTTGTACCGGTAATGAAGATCCTGTAAAATCAGCAAAGTTTTCTGCTAAAATCAGCAGCTTTTTTAGCTAAAACCATCAGAACTTTAAGCTGTTTCGACAGATTTTTCACTTTAGTTGACCGTAACCATCCAGTTACAAATTTAGCAAACCGCGTGTGCTGAAATCAGTTAATTTTATGTATGGCTTATGTATGAATTTTTAATCCAATTTTTCTGCTTTATTTTGAGTCTATGTGACAAATGCTTCATACTTTCGTTTATTTTCTTTGTCCAGCAGTAGTGCAGTAAAACTTAATAAAGCAGCAAAATATAAAGCACAGCTACTATTCGTATATTTTTTTTTTTTCTTATTTCTTGCAACATTCATTCATACACAACCACATACCCCTAGCATAACAATTCTAGAGTATTTAAAATCTATTTTTGCCTTTTGCGTTGTTATATTATGCATTGCTATTTTTACAGGCACTTTGCAACAACAGCAACAACAACTTCTAAAAGTGGAAGTGTAGTAGCAAATGGTAGATGCCATATGCACAGTGAGTTTCAGACATGAAAAATATGAATTCAAAAGAATTATACGCAATAATTTTATTCTTCATATCGAAACGGAATTTGTTTTCAGCTGCTAAAATCAGATAAGTATTAAAAT
The DNA here is from genome assembly GCA_963921195.1 of Pegoplata infirma. Lineage (NCBI taxonomy): Eukaryota > Metazoa > Arthropoda > Insecta > Diptera > Anthomyiidae > Pegoplata > Pegoplata infirma. Next base: position 29,885,278 of record OY992537.1, read on the forward strand.
AGAATTAAATAAGAAAGTGTCGAATAAGAAATTAAATGTCCGCAGTTGCTGGCTCAAAATCTTTTACTCGATAAAACTCTTTAACACTTAAAGAAAAATGCTTCATCATATTGATTAAACGGTTTTATAATTTTCAGTAATCAATTTTGATAACAGATTTCATCAAACTGATGAAGCATTTCTTCAATATGATGAAAGTTGTCAATAAAATTGGAATCAAAAAATGTCATCAAAAAGCCTTTTAATTTGTTTTTTTTTTATTATTAAAATAATCTATATATATAAAAATGGATGTGTGTATGTATGTATGTATGTATGTATGTGTGTATGTATGTTCCGTATGAAATAGAAAACGGCTGGACCGATCTAGATGAAATTTTCTGGGAATATTCAGAATAGTCTGGGGAGTAACACTGTGCGGTCAGATTTTTGATTTTCTGATTGTGGGCGGAGGGGCGTGGCAAAATCAAATTTTTACATTCCACCACTAATGACATCTATATATAACCAAAACGGATGGACCGATTTTGATGAAATTTAAATCAAAGACAGTACTAACCGAGTACTACCTATGTGCCAATTTAGAGCGTGATTGGACAAATGTGGGCGGAGTGGTGGGCAAAATCGAATTTTTACATTGCACCACTAATGACATCTATATATAAATAACAAATGGACCGATTTTGATGAAATTTAAGCCAACGATAGCACTAACCAAGTTTTAACTATCTGCCAAATGATCGGACAAATAGGCGTATGTTATTTCTGCATGCTGCATTGAATGTTATTTCTGCATGCTCCACATTAACGCAAAAACTGTTGATTCGATTTTAATTTAATTTTCAGAAATGATAGTGTTAACCGAGTGCGGAACTATACGCGATTTTACACGATTGGAAAAAAGGGGCGTTAAATGCCACGCCTCTTTGTACTATACTGGACGTTGTCTGCCTATTTTGCAATCACGCAAAAACAGCTGAACCGATTCTCTTGACATTTTCACTATATACAGTGCTAACCAAGTGCATATGTAGGCCATAAGATCGTTATTGGAAAAAGGAATCAAAATTGCAACGCCCTTTGTACTATACTGACCACGACTGAACAAAGAGGCGTTAATTGCCACGCCCCTTTGTTTTATACTGAACGTTAAATCTGCCTGTTTTGAAATCACGCAAAAACGGAAAAGCCGAAACTGTCCCTACTGATAGAACTAACCGAGCGGGAACTGTAGGTCATATGAAGAGCGCGATTCAGCAAAAGGGCATAAAATGTCACTCCCGTTTTTCATAAATAAAAAGTTATTTCCTCCTCTTTCGCAATCACACAAAAACGGCAAAACTGATGTCAATGAAATTTGCAGCACAGATAGTACTAATCCAGGATGCAGCATGGAACTTTAGACTATCACGATTAGATAAAAATGCGTTAAATACACGCCCCTTTGTGCTATACTTAACGTTATGTCTGTCTGTTTCGAAATCACGCAAAAACGGCTGAACCGATATTGTTGAGATTTCTCTATATAAAGTTCTAACCGAGGGTGGAACCAAAGGTTACTAGCTGGACCCGGACCCGTGCTTTAATTTAGTCCGACACTATATTTAAATTAAGATGCAATATAAAACAGTTTTTTTTTAGGGCCAGCAACGCGGACCGGGTATAGCTAGTTTTAAATAAGTGTAGAATATATTAATGTCAGAAGTTTAGACTTAGTGAAAAAGTAGTTTTGGTAAAAAATAATAGAAAAAATGGGAACAATTGTTTTATGAAAAAAAGTTTTTGATTAAGAAAACAAACTTTTGATGAAGAAAAAAATTGTTTTGAAAAAAAAATGTATTCCCGAGTAAAAATTTTTATATGATACAATATATAATGATATGTAACACAATATATATTTATACGCAATTTGATCCGAATAATGGTGGATGTTTTTGCATTAAAAAAGATCAACTTGTATAAAATATGATTTGATTTCATCCGAGTTTTGACCAGACATTGGCATATATTAGTGGATCTAATTAGATCTAATTGCATAAAAACATGTAAAATCCTGGTGTTTTTTGGTTTGGGTTCAGATACACCACAGGTCAACGATACATTCACCAAACATATAATTTTCTTAAACAAAAAAATGTTCGGGTACGCTTCGAACCAGATAGGTGATATACATAACCCTAACAAGGAAATGTTTAGGAACATTTTAAAAAGTTTCTTATACTTTGCCTTAAAAACTTAGAAAATTGTTGGTTTAATGGAAACATATAGTGTTATATATGGAACAGAATAGGATATATATAATATTATATTAAATTATACAGAAAAACAAATTTTGTGTTGACCCTAATATAATTTTATATAATTATATCAACCGTACACCTTTTAATCCGAATCATGATTAAATTATATATTACTACATATGACTGCATTTAAAAAATTTAGAAAATATCTCACGCGATGTATAATCATATATGATTTATTATGTTTGCATCAAGTTATATATTGTTATATATGATTATTTTTACTCGGGTTGACAAAAAAAAAATTTTTGAGGAAAAAATATTGAAAAAAAATTGATAAAAAAAAATTATTGAAAAAAAGTTGTTAAAGAAAAAAATTGATGAAAAAAAATTTTTTGATGTAAAAAAATTTTGATAGAAAAAAAATTTATGAAAAAAAAAGTTTATAAAAAAAAATTTATGAAAAAAAAAAATTATAAAAAAAATTTTGTGAAAAAAAAAAAATTAATGAAAAAAAAATTTTATGAAAAAAAATTTGATAAAAAAAAATTATAAAAAAAAATTATAAAAAAAAATAATTGATGGAAGAAAATAAGATGAAAATAATTATGTTACGTTTTATTCACCATCTGGTGAAAAACGTTTGTATTTACCAGCAGGTGAAATATTATCCAAGTTACAAACCTTTTTAGTTTTAAGAAAATGAAAACAGTAATTCTTATTTATTTTTTTTTTTAAGACGGTAAAAAAACGCGATTTTCTTGTTTCTGGACACATTTTAAAACACGATGAAAATGTCAGATCGGAATAATATTTTTTAAGTGTAGTATTTCGAGGTGATATTATAAATTAGTGTATTACTTAAGTGAAGAAAAGTATTTTTACATTTTAGAGAGTATTAAAGATTCGGCACAGTGGAATTTAACACTCTCACTTGTTTATTTTTCATTTGTTAAAGAAATGGAACATTTTTATGTCAGAAGTTTAGACTTGGTGAAAAAGCATTTTTGGTAAAAAAAAAATTGAAAAAAAAGGGAAAAAAATTTTTTGATGAAAAAAAGTTTTTGATGAAGAAAACAAATTTTTCATAAAGAAAAAAATTGTTTCTGAAAAAAAAAATTTTTGAAAAAATTTTTTGATAAAAAAAAATTTATTAAAAAAAATGTTGATGAAAAAAATTTTGTTTGATGTAAAAAAAATTGATGAAAACACAAAATAGAAAAAAATATGATGGAAAAAAAATTTATTAAAAATCAAATTATGAAAAAAAAAAATGATGAAAAAAATATAATGAAAAAAAAATAAAAATATGAAAAAAATATAATGAAAAAAATTTTTGAAGAAAAAAAATTTATAAAAAAAAAAATAATTGATGAAAGAAAAAATTTGATGAAAAACAAAAAAATAAGATGAAAATAATAATGTTATGTTTTATTCACCATTTGGTGAAAAAAAGTTTTTATTCACCAGCAGGTGAACCTAACCAAACCTTTTTAGTTTTAAGAAAACGAAAACAGTAATTCTTATTTTGTTTTTTTAAAGACGATAAAACACGATGAAAATGTTAAAACACGATGAAAATGTTAGATCGGAATAGTATTTCTTTTTGGTGCAGGGTTCAAAAATGGCATTTTTGAGGCTGGATTAGTGCTTTAAGGGGAACTTTTAACATGATAATGTTTTTAGGCTGGTGTCTAATTTTAAAAAAGTTGCAAGACGCCACCTCAGTTTGACTATATAAGCTAACAATTAACGAAAAAGAAAACAAGAATTACTATTTTCATTTTCTTAAAACCAAAAATTTTAATAACTTGGGTTCGTAACTTAGATAATAATTCACCTCGTGGTGAATAGCCCCGTTTTTCACCAGCTGGTGAACAAAAAGTAACATAATTATTTTTCGAAAAAAAAAAATTTTTTTCGTCATTTTTTTTTTATCACTTTTTTTTTATCAAATTCTTTTTTTTCATTTTTTTTAACAAACTTTTTATTTCATCAAATTTTTTTTTCATCATACTTTTTTTTTCATCAATTTTTTTTTTATCAATTTTTTTTTTTGATCAAATTTTTTTTTTCATAAATTTTTTTTTCATCAACATTTTTTTGTATCATTTTTTTTTTTCATCAATTTTTTTTTGCATTAATTTTTTTTTCTTCATAAATTTTTTTTTTTCGTCAATTTTTTTTTTTTCTTTTCATAAATTTTTTTTTTCCATAAAATTTTTTTTTCCATAATTTTTTTTTTTTCATAATTTTTTTTTTTTTTTTTTCATCAAATTTTTTTTTTTTTCATAATATTTTTTTTCGTCAAACTTGGTTTTTATTCAATTTTTTTTTCATCAATTTTTTTTTATCAAATTTTTTTTCGTCAATTTTTTTTTTCATTATTTTTTTTTTATCCTTTTTTTTTTCTTAATTTTTTTTTTTATAAATTTTTTTTTTTTATTATATTTTTTTTTTCATAAATTTTTGTTCATCAAATTTTTTATTATCAATTTTTTCTCACCAACATTTTTTTTTCATATTTTTTTTCATCAATTTTTTTTTACATCAAAAAATTGTTTTTTTCATTTCATCAAAAACTTTTTTTCATCAAAATTTTTTTTCACCAAAAATTTTGGGTTCATTAAATTTTTTTTAACATAATTTTTCATTCATTTTTAATTTTTTTTTACCAAAACTTCTTTTTTACCAAGTCTAAGCTTTTCGCATAAAAATGTTCCATTTGTTTATCAAATGTACATAAAACAAGTGAGAGTGTTATATTCTTTGGTGCCGAATACTCTCCAAAATGTAAAAATACTTTTTTGCACTCATTTTTGCACTCACTTACGAAATGTACAGCTCTTTTGGTTTTTTAATGGAGTCCTCGACTGATATTTCTATTCATTTTGCTTTGGCAAGTACACTCAAAAAACTTTGCTTTGGCAAGTACACCCAAATCTTCCGCAAAACATTATTATGATTTAATGTTTTGGGCAAGAGCACAAACTTCGAAGGCATTTTTTCCTATTGTTCGATTTAAAACATTACCTGCTTATTAACACAAGACATATTCATGCCAAATTTCGAGAGTCCTTTTTTCTTTAATTTGACAGAGATTCCCATCAATCAAGTCTATAAAAATAGCCAATTATATTGCTAAAATCAGCAGCATTTTAAATTATTTTTTTTCACTTTAAAGATTTTCTTCTTAAAATAATTCTGTCCCTAAAGCTCACTGTTTATAAAAATACCAACAGTGTTATTAAATGCAAATGAGTTAACAGTTTTTTCTTTCATATAGCAATTTTTTTTTTTTGTGCACACTTTTTGCAAATATGCTAAATTTTCTCAGAGGTATTAATTTTTCATTTTGTAGTTAGTACGAGCGAGTAATATAAAAATTGTTATTTTTTCTTATATTAAAAAAGAATTTTTCTTTTTTTTCTTCTGTGCCATAAAAAAATGCTCTATAAATACTTTACACATTTTGTTTTTTTTTTTTTTTAATTTTTGTTAATTTTTCTACACTTAAGTAATATAGTTTTTTTCAAGCAGTTATATTAAAGATAAACATTAACGGGTAAAGTCATAGCAAAAAAGAGGGTTATCCAGAGTTAGTTGCTTATGTAAACCTAAGTTTAAACTAATTTCACATCCTAAAAACTCAGTCTTAGTGATTTTTTTAAAATAATTATGTAATTAAGCAGTGTTAACCACCAAAATATTTTACATAAATATTTAAATACTCTTTTTAAAGTTTTTCATAAAGCAGCATTTAACTACTTTGTAAGTTTTCATTCATTTGATAGTTTTTTTTATAAACTTGAGAGAAAAAGAAAAATACCTTTATCAAGTTTATGGCTTTATTTATAAAATACAACTATAGATTTTAAGTTTAACCCTAAAATGCAAGCAGCGTAAACCTATATACAAAGATTTTTCCCTGGGAAATTTTTTAGTGCGTTTTTTTTTTTGAATGTCAAAGACTTTATGTAAATAGTACAATATTTTTGTGTATATTTTCAAGAAGGGACCCATACAAATTTTTATCGATTTTATTAAAATTAAATAAAAATCTGATCAGAAAAATTACAAAAAACCACGTTTCAAATCCCTCACTAGTTGTCTTCCAAAAGTGCGCATGTTTTCAGCCAAGAAAGGCTATTTTTATACCCTCCACTTAGTGATAGAGGGTATATATAAGTTTGTCATTCCGTTTGTAACTCATCGAAATATCGGTCTGGGACCCCATAAAGTATATATATTCATGATGCCCGATCGATTTTAAGACATTCTAGCGATGTCCGTCTGTCCGTCTGTCCGTCTGTCTGTGGAAAATGCTATCACGTACAAAATATTGCACAGAGATGACTGAAACTTAACATATTTATTGGAAGTTCTCCCGAGAAGTGTGGTATTGCATTTGAGCGATATCGGTTTAGCGGTTTAAAAGTTATGAACGAAAATGTAAGCACACCTCAAAAATTTCAGTACATTCAACATAACCTAAAAATACAAAATGCTTTAATTCGGCTTCTGGTTGACATATGTGAACACCAAATGGTATTTAAATAAGTACGAACATATTTTTTGACAAAAAAGAAAATAATCGCGGTTTTTTTTTATTTTTTACCAAAATTTTTTTCGGGGAAATTTTTTTTGAATTTTTTTTTTTTAAAGTAATTTCCTTTTAAATAAAGTTTTTTGCAATAATCTTTTTGAAATTGTGGAGGGTATCACTACATTCGGTAAGGCCGAATTTAACTTTTTTACTTGTTTCATATCTTTATGAGCACATCCATGGAAAATTTAACTGACGGATCACCGATTCTGTTTATTTTGGTAATTTGGTAGAGCTTCGTAAATGATTAAAAACCATGGCTGTGATCACGTAAAACGATAGTTAACTATCGTCGATTTTTGGAGTCTTGTTTCTCATAAACAAAACAAAATGTTTTTATATCTTTTAATGTTTCTGGATTAGATAGCACTGTTTGATAATATAATAAAGGAAAACTTTCAAATTTCGCTTTAGAACGATATGTATTTTGATGTCGTTTATCTATCGTCAATCGTTTTCGTTTTACGTGATTAGCTCCCACATTTTTTTTTATCAATACTTTGGAAGATATGGGCGTTAAAAAAATGCGCTTTTTTGACTATTTTGACTTTTAGACAGTTTTTTAACATTTTTGTGCTCGGAAACCGTAAGTCGTACGAAAAAACTTGAAGGAACAAAATGTTTTATAAAATTATGTAGATTTAAAGTTTATAAACCAAAATTTTTTTAAAAAAAAATTTCAAGAAAATATTTTGAAAACCATATTATAATGTCCTTTTTTCCTGAGAAGGACACCATGGATTTCCAAAACCAAAATTTTGTATTAAAGTTTAGAATGTCTTTTTAACGCTATTAAAATTTCAGAGAGGAGTTTTTTTGTATTGTTGAGCAATAAATTTTCAAATTTTGCTAGAGTGCCGAATATTCGATTTTTTTCAAAATTTTGGCAAAAAATCAAATTGTTGGCTTTAGACAGTTTTTTTCTTGTTTTTTTTACTTGGAAACCGAAAATTGTACGAAAAAACTTTCTGTGCCAATATTATTTATAAAATTATAAAGACTTAATATTTAGAAACCAAAAAAATTTTCATAAAAAAGTTCAAAAAATTTATTTTAAAAAAATAATAGAATGTCCTTTTCTCCTGTCAAGGACACCAGGGATTTCCAAAACCAAAATTGTTTATTAAAGTTTAGTATGTCCTTTTAACGCTGTTAAAATTTCAGGGAGGTGTTTTTTCGTGTTGTCGAAAAATGAATTTTCAAAGTAGCTGATATAGTAAAATTTTTTATTTTTTTGCCAAAATTTAGAAGAAAAAAAAAACAAATATTTAGCTATCTAACAAATTTTGAAAATTTATTGCTCAACAATACGAAAAAACACCTCTCTTAAATTTAAGTAGCTTTAAAAGGACATTCTAAACTTTAATAAAAAATTTTGGTTTTGAAAATCCATGGTGTCCTTCCTAGGATAAAAGGTCATTCAAATATGGTCTTCAAAATTTTTTCTCGAAATTTTTTTTTTTTTATAAATTTTAAATCTTCATAACTTAATAAACAATATTGTTTTTATAAGTGTTTTTGTACGACTTACGGTTTCCGAGCACAAAAATGTTAAAAAACTGTCTAAAAGTCAATAATATCAAAAAAGCGCTTTTTTAAACGCCCGAATCTTCCAAAGTATTGATCCAAAAAAAATATGGTTTTTAACCATTTACGAAGCTGTATCAAATAACCAAAAATAAACAATATCGGTGATCCGCCAGTTAAATTTCCCATGGATCTCATACAATTTTGAAAATAATTTGTTGTACTTCACATTTTACTAAAGCTTTACCTCAAATTCATAAAAGTTAAAAGAGGCTAATAAGAGGTTTAAAAACCAAATTTTGTATGGAAATTTGATCAACAAACCCTTTATTAAACTATTTTTTTATGAATTTGGACGTGAAACTTTAAAGCTTTTAAATAGCTTCAAGTTTAAAAAAATTACGTTTTTCTTTCGAACTTTGATCTGCTGAAACTCCTTAACTATTCGTGGCACATTAACGAGATTTATTCCAAAATGTTAAGAATTACAACAGCTACTAACCCTAGTTAAACTTTTTTCATTTTATAGAGGGGGCCGAAATCCCTGATCAAAAAACCTCGAAAATTTAAAAACTCTTAATTTTTGGTTTCAAAACTTAACCGTCTTATAACTTCTTACCAAGCGATGAAGCATCTATCAAACCAACATTAAAATAATCTCTTGTATGTACTGACTTTGTGTTATGACGGAAAAGATTGAAATATAAGGAGAACTTAAAAAAAAGCGAAAGAAGGTAAAAACTATGGATAATTTCCAGCCATTTTTAGCGATTTTTCAACTTTAACCCTCTGTAACTTTTACGGATAAAGTGGGGTAATCCTTAAACATTGCTCATTGATGGTTCAAGGTCTTGTTTACACAACTGCATTTACAGTTTTTCTAAATTCTAAAAACTGCCGGTTTTTTTAAACATTTATTTCAGTTTCACTGAGTTGAAATTTAAAAAGATTTTGTGATATGCGACATTACACACTAAATTTGCCTCTTCAGAAAAACATGTGTCCCATGAATTTCTAAATAGTTTGTTGGTCCTATCTAAAACTAAGAAAATTTCGATTTTGGTTTTTAATTTTTCAAAACCTGGGCTTAGGAGGCTTGACTAAATATTAAAAAAATGGTCAAATATGTGTCGATTTTTTTTTATTAAATATTTATCAAATTAAAACGGTAAACATCACAATCAAAAAAATTTACATTTTTTATATTTTTTATGAATTACGATTACAATTTTCTTTTTTGAAAATTTTTTGAATCCGTTCTGAAATTTCCCATTTTTAAACAAGTTAAATTTAAGAAGTTAAACAAGTTAAATCAGAAGTGCATTTTTCTTAGTTCCATTCATGGTACTCATGTTCTTTCTCGCTGAACACTTGGTGTAGAATGCCTCATATGCGAATTTTAACGTGATAATGTTTTTAGGCAGGACGCCACCACTTTTTGATTATATAAGCTAACAACTAACAAACCAGAAAATAAGAATTACTATTTACATTTTCTTAAAACCAAAAAGGGTTGCGACTGCGATTTGTCACTTGTATAATAATAAACCTGCTTGTGAATAAAGACGTTTTTAACCAGATGGTGAATAAAACGTAACATTTTTAGTTTTCAACAAACATTTTTTTCATTATTTTTTTTTAATCAAATTTTTTTTTTATCAATTACACAGTACAACACCCAAAATCGGAATGTGATGAAACCAAAAGCAAATGAAAGTTGACATATTCCATAACAAACCCCTCAAGGCTTTTTTCTAGTCCAGAGCTAGATTTTTTTTTACACGCATTTGAAGTTAGTGCACTTTTATTATAATTATAATAATAAATGCTTGAAAACTGTATTAGTGGCGAATGATTAATATTGTAATCGCCATACGCAACGGTGTCCAGTGGTTTATATTAATAATTGCATTTAAATAACAATCATACGCAACGGTGTACAGTGGTTTATTTTAATAATTTGGCTATTCAGTAAATAGGTACAAAATTCATGCAGCAAAATTCATACCAGTCATAGCTGAAGTAATTTTGAGCCTAAGTTTTGAAACTGGACCCTACATGTCCAATAAAGGCACCACCAGGGGCCTTTAAAGTAGGACATGTTTAGTACACAAAAACTTTAAATGCTTTAAAATCGCCAACTTTAAATGCGTGTAAAATAAAATCTAGCTCTGACCTAAAAAAAAAAAGCCTTGAGGTTTTTGTTATGGAAAACGTCAGCTTTATTTTGCTTTTGGTTTTATCCCATTCCGAAAGTTCGATTTTGTATCACTGTGTTATTTTTTCATCAAATTTTTATTTATCAATTTTTTTTTTTCATAAAATTTTTATTTTTATAAAATTTTTTTTTATTAATTTTTTTTTACACCAAAATAATTTTTTTATCAAAAAATTTTTATTCTCATTATATTTTTTATTTGATAAATTTTTTTTTTTTCTTAAAAATTTTTTTGTTTCACAAAATAAATTTTTTTGTTTCACAAAATAAATTTTTTTCATCAAATTTTTTTGTTTCAGAAAATAAATTTTTTTCATCAAATTTTTTTGTTTCACAAAATAAATTTTTTTCATCAATTTTTTTTTTCATAAATTTTTTTTTTTTTCACAAATTTTATTTTCATCAATTTTTTTATCAAAAAAATCTTTTTTTTTCATCAAAAAATGTTTCAACCAAAATTTTTTTTCATTAATTTTTTTTTCATCAAAATTTATTTTTTTTATCAATTTTTTTTACATCATAATAACATTTTTTATCAAAAATTTTTTATTTTTTAATAATTTTTTTTCATTTGATCAAAATTTTTTTTTCATCAAATTTTTTTTTTTTGCATCTATTTTTTTTTTCATAAAAATTTTTTCATCAAATTTTTTTTTCATCAAATTTTCTGTTCATCAATATTTTTATAAAACTTAGAGCTAGACTCCTGACATTTGGCACGAATATGTCTTATGTTGCTAGACAAGTTACGTTCGTAAATGAGCAAAATCGGACCAGGGGGAAAAAGTTCCCCTTGAAGAACTAAACCAACCCATGAAAATTACAACTTTTTACATGATTCTTTGTGTTTTTGTTTAACAAATGCAACATTTTTATGCATTTGGAGATGTAGTGCCGAAAAAGAGAAACGATAATATAGTGGTAATTTTTAACAAATATGAGAGTATATTAGTACTATTGCTCTGAAAGAAATCATAACAACAATAAATATTATTTGTGTATTTTTTTTTATCAAACAAAGCGACATCGACCTGCTTCTTTGAATGATGGCAAACAACTATGGAGTTTTTTTGTTTTTTACGCTCTTTATTGTTAGTTTTGTTGTCGTTCGTATTGTGTCCGTGTACAAAGCCGGATTATCGTTGATCTTTTACAAGTGTTTGGGCACCATTGATTTGGAGCCAGAGAATTAGTTAATGTCGTTTTTTCGGTTCGCCCCCTTTTATGGGCGTGAGACAATAATCACAATTGGAGCGGCAAGCGGTTTTCCGCAATTGTCCTCATATAAATAGAATTGGATCTAGTTTGGCGGAAAAACGCGGCGGTTTTTTGTTTTAATACAAAACGTGTGTAAACAGTTGCGGATCACAATTGGAGCGCTTCCCGCTCCAATTGTGATTATTCTCTGAAATAATTTTTTTTTAAATAATGATAAAGTTGTATTTCTGTATTGCAGTAAGCATAAGAATGAATTTTTTAACACATATTCGAGAGGAAATTTGGCCCCCCCCAATTACCACTTCCGACCCCCCCCCCCCCAAATAGAAATCACTGCATTTTTTTTTTTTGCATGTAGGAGGGTATAAAAGCTTCGGCACAGCCGAATTTAACACTCTTACTTGTTACACTTAAAAAAAATATTTGAACTCAAAAAAATTTTGTACAAAATTTTTTTTTGTACAAAAATGACTAAAAAAAGTTTTTTTAATTTTGTCTCTTGCAGTTATAGGTTAAACCATAAAGAAAAACTTTCTTTATATTCTTATCCATACACGCAATGAAAGAAGTAAAAAGTTGTTTTTTACAGGTTATTGCGAATGATAAGTTTATACCTTTAGAAAAAGAAGATGAAAACAAAGGATAAAATATTAAGAAACAAACAGAGTAACATTTCAAAGACAACAAACAACAAAAAGGTGGAAACTTCAAAACAAACGCAATGCCAACCACATTTAACTAACAAATGCACACACATATACAAAACTGATACACAGATTTATGTGAATGTATAAAAAACGGAAATAAAACAAAACTTAAGCTATAAATGTGAATGTAAATGTATAAATGTGTATTTTTGTGTGGATGTACACACAGAAAAAAATATGGAGGAAACAAATTTGAGTAATCACTTGTTTAATTTTTTAAAAAAAATTTGAGTAATTTTTTAATTGACGCAATTAAAAATTTACTCAAAAATTGAAAATAAAATTTGAGTAAATAATTTAATACAAATTTAATATTTTTTTTTATTTTTTTTTCCCCTTGGTGTTTTGAATTCTCATTTAGTTTATTGTTTTTTGTATATGTATATGAAAGTTTGAAATCATCTTTTTAAAATTTTACTTTGTCTTGAAGATATAAGTATACTTGGTAAAGTTTGTAAAAGCAATTTTTTTGGAAAAAAAAATAGAAACTTTTTAAACTTTTTAAAAAAAAAGTTTGATACATTTTCAGTAAGTGTGCAATTACAATTCTGGCGTTGGCTTTGAATTTTGTGTAAAGAGAGGGCGTTTGATTTAAACAAAGGCTTTGGCTTTGAATTTTGTTCTGGCGTTTGTTTGTTTGTATACACACACACAAAGAAGAACAGAAATATAATTATTTGGTGGAAGAAAAATAAATTTTTCCTGAAAATTATTTTTTTTCGGTGAAACATAAAACTCCTTTGGTTTTTTTAATGATATTTTTTTGATATTTGTTTTTTTTTTATAATAATTGGCAGTAAATTATATTTTCACTTTCTTTTATATGTACTTTTCTTCTAATTTTCTAATACACAGATGTGTTTCATAAACAAGATATGAAACACATCACAAAATCAACCCTTTTTTTGTAAAAGACTGGCAACGCCAAAGCAAGAAAAAAATTCTCACGAGAGAGCAAAGCCAAGAAAATAGAATTGATTCTATTCTGGCTTTGAAACGCTAGCGTTGGCTTTGAATTTTGTTCTACATACAAAATGTATGGAAGCGAGCAAAATTCAAGGCCAACGCCAGAATTGTAATTGCACACTAAATTTTTACTTGACACAATTAAAAAGTTACTTAAAAATATTAAAAAATTTTGAGTAAAGATTTAATTGTGTGAATTAATAATTTACTCAAATTTTTTATTAAGCATTTAAAAATTTTTTATTAAAAGTTTACTCAATACTATTAAATCGTTTACTGGTGGAAAATTGAGTAATTTTTTACTCAATAGTATTAAAAATTTACTCAAAATTTTTTTTTATTTTTTTCTGTGCAGGATTGTACGAGTTTTCGTAGCTGTGTGTGATACACTGCGTGTGTGTGTGTGTGTGTGTGTGTGTGTGTGTGTGTGTGTGTGTGTGTGTGTGTGTGTGTGTGTGTGTGTGTGTGTGTGTGTGTGTGTGTGTGTGTGTACAGATCTTTAAATTTACCACTAAAACTCTATACATATAAACACTATGCTTTAGAGCAGATAACGTTAAAACTTAACTATAAAGAAAACAATACATTTACCAAGAAACCGCATCAGCATCATTTTAATCTATACAAACATCCTTCTTCCGATTCCTTCGTTTTCCATTCATTCATTCATTTCTATCATTACAGTTTTTAAGAAGACAAAGTTACAAGAATTGGGTTTGGTTTTGATTATCTTAAACGACGACAAATACTAAGCAAATTATAGCAGGGCGTTTATATATTTTTTATTGTTTTGTTATAAAAACAAAAAATAACATTTAATATAAATCTTTAACTCCTTTATTTACTTTTCATTTGAGTAAGGTAAACAAATAAGAGGATTGAGTTGTTAATTTTGAAGTTAAAGCATTACAGTTTTATTTTTTACTAAAAAAGAATGTCTAGATAAAATAATGTCTTGATCAAGGTATGAAAAAGATTATTTTACTACAATGTGTTAACAAATTTAAATTGTTCTATATATTTAAGGGTTTATATAATTTTGACAATTTTGAAAACTGTTCAAAAATTTACGAATTTACAACAGACAGGCGGACGGAGTCTCTAACCAAAAAGAGAGGTCTTTCAATGAGCACCAGCCGATTCTCCTGAAACTTCCATACGATAAAGAGGGTGGGAAATAAGAGTTCTTTGCCTTTTTAGCAGCATTATCTCAAATTTAAAAAAGGGTTGCCACATTATAAAAAAATATGGTCTTTCATGTATAAAATTTTACACTGCAAAAACGGTGTTTTGAGACAAAAAAATAAATAAACAAGTAAAAAAGTTAAAATCGACTTTGCCGAATATATGAAAACACTTTACAAAAGTATATGGAATACATGTATAGACTGGTTCCATTTAAAATAGCATCGGCAATCCGCCGATGGTGGTTCAATTTATCCAAAAATTAACACATCCATTCTTCTGATTTTTATTGAATTTCGGTTTTTGTTATTTAGTCAAAATTATGAATGGTTCGCGTTTTATCGCTGTTCAAAGTTGGTATTTTGCAACAATTGTATGATAAATACACAATGTTTAAATGATCATATCTTTGGAACGCATCATCCGATTGCCACGAAATAAATCGCAAAATAATGGTTATGTCCTGTACTTAAAACAGAATTTTAAAAAAGGATAGGATGCTTTGCAAAAAGGATATTGAAATTAAAAAAATGTCCTTAATTTGCAAATATCTCAAAATGCGTATCTTTAATTTTCCTATATTTTTTTGCACATATAGCCCAAAATGTACCTAACAACATATGTAAATCCCAAATTGGGGTGATAAGCAGTTTAATTGTAAACGCGGTTTCATGAAACGCCTTATTGATTTTTGTTAATAACTCTCGTTTACAAATGAAAAACAATTTCTGGGCACTAACCGCGAATAATTTTTTTATATGTATTTTTGATCACTAAACTCAAAAATTTCATTAAAACAACATTTCGCGAATACATTTTTGTTAAATGAATTTTTTAGCGTTTTTTGGAGGTATTTTAACTATTTTGCTTATATCTTAAGTTCTGTTTATCTGATCTTCTCGCAATAAAAACCAAGCTAAAGATAATCTAATTTCAAACAAATCCTACATTCATCATTTTTTCACCAGTTCATAGCATTACGCGCAAATAATTTTTTTAGCG
This sequence comes from Pegoplata infirma, assembly GCA_963921195.1. NCBI lineage: Eukaryota > Metazoa > Arthropoda > Insecta > Diptera > Anthomyiidae > Pegoplata > Pegoplata infirma. The sequence goes on from OY992537.1 coordinate 29,900,947, forward strand.
TTATTTGGAGGTATTTTGACTATTTTTCTTATATATTGAGTTCCGTTTATCTGATCCTTCCGAAATAAGAACCAAATTAAAGACAATCAAATTTCCAACAAATCCTTCATTCATTATTTTTATATCAGTTCATAAATTTACGCGCAATAGGCAAACAAGGAAAACCATTTTTTTTATTAACAAAGCTCATTTCTAAAAAAAATTTAAAAAACAGAAATCGTTACAAATTAGCTATTTTTTTATTTATCTTAAAAGCCTGAACATTTACAACGATTATAACAGGGTTTCATTAAAATCTATGAGCGAACTAAAGTTATGAAAAATTTTATGAAACTACCCTAAAGATTTTCCTTGTTTTTTTAAACAGCTTTATTTTTTACTTTTTTTATATATCAATATAATACCTTTAGTGCTTTTCTCATGTATTTTCATATAATTTCTGATAACTTCGGAGTAAACCTATTGATTTTCATCAAATCAACTTTATTATATTTCTAAATGTTCAGGCTTTGCATATAAATAAAAAAAACTTAATTAATTGCAAAGATTTCTATTTCTTTAAATTTTTTTTCAACGATTTGTTAATCAAAAAACTTATATTAGTCATATGTTTGCCTATTGCGCGTAAAGTTATGAACTGATATAAAAATAATGAATGAAGGATTTTTTGGAAATTTGATTGTCTTTAATATGGTTCTTATTTCGGAAGGATCAGATAAACGGAACTCAAGATATAAGAAAAATAGTCAAAATACCTTTAAATAACGCTAAAAAAAATTATTTGCGCGTAAAGCTATGAACTGACGAGAAAATGATGAATGCAGGATTTGTTGGAAATTTGATTATCTTTATTTTGGTTTTTATTGCGAGAAGATCAGATAAACAGAACTTAAGATATAAGCAAAATAGTTAAAATACCTCCAAAAAACGCTAAAAAATTCATTTAACAAAAATGTATTCGCGAAATGTTGTTTTAATGAAATTTTTGAGTTTAGTGATCAAAAATACATATAAAAAAATTATTCGCGGTTAGTGCGCAGAAATTGTTTTTCATTTGTAAACAAGAGTTATTAACAAAAATCAATAAGGCGTTTCATGAAACCGCGTTTACAATTAAACTGCTTATCACCCCAATTTGGGATTTACATATGTTGTTAGGTACATTTTGGGCTATATGTGCAAAAAAATATAGGAAAATTAAAGATACGCATTTTGAGATATTTGCAAATTAAGGACATTTTTTTAATTTCAATATCCTTTTTGCAAAGCATCCTATCCTTTTTTAAAATTCTGTTTTAAGTACAGGACATAACCATTATTTTGCGCTTTATTTCGTGGCAATCGGATGATGCGTTCCAAAGATATGATCATTTAAACATTGTGTATTTATCATACAATTGTTGCAAAATACCAACTTTGAACAGCGATAAAACGCGAACCATTCACAATTTTGACTAAAAAACAAAAACCGAAATTCAACAAAAATCAGAAGAACATATATACCAATTTTTAATACAATTAAAATAGGTAAGGCCGAAAAAGTGTTTTTTTCGTAGTCAAAAATTTTGGAATTCTTCTATATTAGCATGTCCCGAAATCGGGAAATTTTAGAATTTCTTTAGGGCATACCCCTAGAACGGTGCTTAATAAAGAGGTAATTACGGGAAAAATAATTTAAAAAAATTTGGAGGTCATCTTCAGGGCGCAACCAGCGCTTAAATTTTGCATCTGTTGTGCATTTGGCCAAAAAAAAGTATTTTTTTTTTTATTTTTGAAATTGGTGTCAAAAGTTTCGTTAGGTAGAGTACTTTCAGAAAAAAAAATTATTAAGTTTTCGTGGAGCAATTTTGGTCCAGCGCAACGTTTTGAAACTTCAAAAATGCATAATTTATTACATATTTCTTTAAGTTTTTGTAAAAAACTGCTTTTTAAACAAAGACTTGAACATAAACTCCGTTTTATACAAAATTTTAAAAGAACTCTTACAAACTCCGGTTTTTACAAAAACTTAAAAAAAAAATATGTAACAATTTACACCTTTCAAAATTTCAAAATGTTGTGCTGGACCAAAATTGCTCCACGAAAACTTTACAAATATTTTTTCCAGAATGTACTCTACCTAACGAAACTGTTGGCACCAATTTTAAAAATTAAAAAAAAATATTTTTTTTTGACCGAATGCACTACGGATGCAAACTTTGAGCGCTGGTTGCGCCCTGAAGATGATCTCCAAAATTTTTTAAATTTTTTTTCCGTAATCAGCTCTTTACTAAGCATCATTCTAGGGGTATGCCCTAAAATTTTTCGTTTTCGGGACACGCTAATGTATATCACAATTGATGTGTTTCCAATAAGTGGATTTATTTTCGGATTAATTTTATTTAGTTTAAAAAACTTATTATATCATGCCAAAACAAATTTGAAATATTTTTTCCGTTATCTACATTAAATTAGCAATTATTATTCGAAAGAAAACAAAAATACCATTTTTTTTGGAAAATTAAAAAAGATATAAATAAATCAAAACTAATGGACTTATTAAATACTAGGATTAAGGTGGATAAATTTTGATTTATTTATATCTTTTTTCATTTCCCAATTCTTAACATGATAAAGTTTTTAGGCTGTCCAGTGAAAAATGTTCAAATGTGAATCATATATATTTCACATATGATTACATATATGAACATACCCAGGAAAAACATGGTAATGATTTGTGAAAAGTAATCATTACCAAGTACAGTAATCATTACCAAGCCCAAAAGTAACTACTTCTCAGTAATATGTTATAAAAGCACCTCTAAGTAATAATATCTTCTTGCACTTGCTGTTTTTAACCTTTACAATTCAATTAACTTAAAAAGTACTAAAAAACTTAATAAAAATTACGGAATTTTTAAGTTTTAGTAAAAGCAAGTTAAATTTTAAAAGTTTTAATTAACTAATTATTTTACTTCTTATTGGTAATGGGTTTTTACTCCTTATTTGTAATCCGAGGTAGTAACTACTTATTTATTTCCATACTCTTCACTAGTTATTTTTGCCTCACGGCCTTGTTAAAATAATTAGTGTTTTATTCAACTTATTAACATCTGTTTCGGATTACAAAACCCATTACTAGTAATGCCAATTTTTGCTGGATATATATTTAATATATGAGCATATACGAAAATTGGCGGCATGTGGACAGACATATATGAAACATATATGAACACATATATGCACATATATGAACCCATGCCATATATGTACACATGCCGCAAATTTTCGCATGTGTAACATATATTTACATTTATGAACATGTCCATATTTCGACCACATATTATTCATATATGAACATTTTTCACCGGGTGGTGTCTAATTTTAAAAATGATGTAGGACGCCACCTCAGTTTGACTATATAAGCTACCGACTAACAAAAAAGAAAATAAGAATTACTGTTTTCAAAAAAGGTTTGTAACTTTTTTTTGTAACTTGGATAACAATTCACCTTCTGGTGAATACAACCGTTTTCCACCACCTGGTGAATAAAACGTAACATAATAATTTTTACCCAAAAAAATTTTTGTTTCATCAATTTTTTTTTTTCATACAATTTTTTTGTTTCCCCGGTGAAAAATGTTCGTATATGGAAACATATACGAGGATATATGGTTTCATATATGAAGATATATGACCATATATGAACCATATATGGACACTAGAGTGTCCCTTATTTTGGAAATGTTGAGACGGTACCCCCTAATTTTTTTCCTTTTGACTAAAAAATAACTCAGGAAAAATTTTACGCCCCTACGAGCACGCCTTCCCTACGCGACGGGGCACTGTGGTCAATATTTTGAGATAGCGGCCAAAACTCCTTTTGGTTTTTGTTCTCCGATTGTAAAGTTATTAGACTCATATGAAAGTAGACAGTAGTAAACCTCGGGAGCCAAAAAATTAGAACTCTATTTCAATTATTTCACTGAGAACAGGGTGGTTCAAAATGGGATTTTTCAGAATTTAGTAAATTTATGATATTTTTAGTTAATTTATAAAGTTTAAATGATCATAACTTTTTTGTTTTTCAAGATTTTTGGACGAAATAAATTTTGTGTTGTAACTTAACTTATTTCCTATTACTGGAAAAAAAATTGAAGCTATACTGTTTTCAGAACAATTTAAATATTTTTTTTTAAAAAGGTCAAATTTCTCGGAAATTTCCTACTTCATAGAGCGCAACTCCTGTGTGTCAAGCTGAGTCAAAACACAAATTTACTATTTTGTAGTCCTAACTCTTCCCTACATTCCTATATATACATATCCATGCATCGGGACTGCACTTTTTGAGCTACAGCAATTTTTCTGACCCAAGGTAAGATATTCGGTACAAATGCACGTCATATTTTTTGAGAAGTTATTTGTATGTGAAAGTGGCTATTATGCATATAATTTGATGAAATTATGTACAAGAGTTCTTATTGACCCAAAAAATAATTCTGTTGAAATTAGGAGAAGTTGGCCCATATTTGGACCTAGTCCACATAGAAGGGTGTATCAAAATTTTGACAAAAATGACAATAGAACTCTCAAATTATGTGGTATCTGGCAATTCATTTGGAAAAGGTAAAAAATGATTTTATTGCCATCTAATATTACATAACTTAAATACGTGATAATTGCAAATAAATGTAAAACCAATGGAAATAACCTGTGGATCCTTGGACCTATCAAAAAGACCTATCCTTGGACCTATCAAAAGGACCTATCCTTTTACATATCAAAAGGACCTATCCTTGAACCTATCAAAAGGATCTATACTTGGTCCTATCAAAAGGACCTATCAGAAGGACCTATCCTTGGACTTATGAAAAGGACCTATCCTTGGACCAATAAAAGGACCTATCCTTGGACCTATCAAAAGGACCTATCCTTTAATCTATCAAAAGGACCTATCCTTGGACCTATCAAAAGGACCTATCCTAGGACCTTGATCTATTAAAAGGACCTATCCTTTTACATATCAAATGGACCTTTCCTTTCACCTATCAAAAGGACCTATCCTAGGACCTATCAAAAGGACATATCCTTGGACCTACCAAAAGGACCTATCCTTTTATATATCAAAAGGACCTATCCTTGGACCTATAAAAAGGACCTTTCCTTGGACCTATCAAAAGGACCTATCCTTTGATCTATCAAAAGGATCTATCATTTTGCATAGCAAAAGGACCTATCCTTGGACCTATCAAAAGGACCTATCCTTTGATCTATCAAAAGGACCTATCCTTGGACCTACCAAAAGGACCTATCCTTGGACCTATCAAAAGGTCCTATCCTTGGACCTATCCTTGGACCTATCAAAAGGACATATCCTTGGACCTATCAAAAGGACCTATCAAAAGGACCTATCCTTGGATCTGTCAAAAGGACCTATGCTTGGACTTATCAAAAGGACCTATCCTATGACCTATCAAAAGGACCTATCCTTGGACCTATCAAAAGGACCTATCCTAGTACCAGTCAAAAGGACCTATCCTTGTACCTATCCTTTGATCTATCAAAAGGACCTATCCTTTTACATATTAAAAGGACCTATCCTTTGATCTATCAAAAGGGCCTATCCTTTTACATTTTAAAAGGACCTATCCTTGGACCTATCCTTGGACCTATCAAAAGGACCTATACTAGGACCCATCAAAAGGACCTATCCTTGGACCTATCAAAATGACCTATCCTAGGACCAGTCAAAAGGACCTATCCTTGAACCTATCAAAAGGACCTATCCTTGGACCTATCAAAAAGACTTATCCTTGGACCTATTAAAAGGGCCTATCCTTTTACATATCAAAAGGACCTATCCTAGGACCTATCAAAAGGACCTATCCTTTTACATATCAAAAGGACCTATCCTTGAACCTATCAAATGGACCTATCCTTGGTCCTATCAAAAGAACATATCAGAAGGACCTTTCAAAAGGACCTATCCTAGAACCTATCAAAAGGACCTATCCTTGGACTTATGAAAAGGACCTATCCTTGGACCAATCAAAAGTACCTATCCTAGGACCTATCAAAATTACCTATCCTTGGTCCTATCAAAAGGACCTATCCTAGGACCTATCAAAAGGACCTATTAAAAGGACCTATCCTAGGACCTATCAAAAGGACATATCCCTGGACCTATCAAAAGCACCTATCCTAGGACCTATCAAAAGGACAAAGGACCTGTGAATATTGAGACTAAATAAATGTCAGTGGCCAAATGTTGGCATTTTCTGACCAAAATTAAGTTCAGGAATAATAAATAAGAATTGGTTGTAAAATACGATTGAAGAAAATAAGAAATTATAAAAAAAATACCTATTTAAAATGTCAAAATATTCAACTTTTACATGGAAACTCAACAAAAAATTAAAATGCATTTTTAACTCCACATTACTTACGTTCCTATCAGTCGATTTTTACGTTTGAACACGCAAATTGAAGCTTAAAGTCCCTCCTATTGAACAAAACAAATTGCGTAAAAAAATACCAATCCGGTCAAAAGTTATAGAGTTTTGACCGCTATCTCGCGAAATTGACCACTGTGCGGGGCCGTAAAGAGCGGGGCCTTAAAAATAATTTTTCCATACAAAGCAAAAAATTTTTTTTTTTTTTTAAATTTTTTTGTTATTAATTATAATGTAGCTTGGTTAGCTTATTCACGACAAAAAATTTGATTTTGGTGGGATGAGGCTTTAAGTTCTAAAAAATTTTTCGAAAAAAAAAAATTAGTTCTTTTGGATTTGCATTTTTGATGTTTTTCGATACACGATCAAGATATCACAGATATGAGTAATATTTTTTTATGAATATATATCATTAAAAGCAACATTACAACTAAAACCGTTGCTTGTCAAAACTAAAAAAAAAAAAATTAATAAAAAATTTTACTGTAGGACCCCAAAAGCTCTAAATTTTTTTTTTCGAAAAATTTTTTAAAACTGAAAGCCTCATCCCACCAAAATCAATTTTTTTGTCGTGAATAAGATAACCAAGTAATATTATAATTAATAACAAAAAAAATTTAAAATAAAAAAAAAAATTTTTTGCTTTGTATGGAAAAATGATTTTTAAGGCCCCGCTCTTTACGGCCCCGTCGCGTAGGGAAGGCGTGGTCGTAGGGGCGTAAAATTTTTGCTGAGTTATTTTTTAGTCAAAAGGAAAAAATTTAGGGGGTACCGTCTCAACATTTCCAACATTTCCAAAATAAGGGACACTCTAATGGACACATATGTACATTAGACCGACTCACCTTATATGGGCAAAAAAAAAGTTAAAGTTGTACCCCCCTCAAAATTAACTTTGACATGTTTTATGAAGATTCCCAAAATATTTGGGCTCTAGCGATAATCTCCCGTGAGCTAAACCGCGTCAAAAAAGGGTCCAAAAATGGTATTTTTCATGAATAAAAAAATCAGTAAATTTTTTTTTGTCCAATGAATGACCAAATATAATAGATATTTAGGAATTCTTTGATTCTGCAATAAAACATTTTTAAAATCTAACCACAGACTCGAGATAACGAGATGTTTACGTCAGTTTTTTGATGCTTTTCAATTCGATTTTAATGAAAACTTAAATAACTTTGGTATTTTTTGTCGGATTTTCACTTATAATACATCGTTAGAAAGGTGTTGACCACCGCTTGGGATTTTAGTCAAAAATTAACCCTTAACTGCACTGTCTAACTTTTTTATAATATTTACTTCGACATCATTTAAAACCGTTTTATAACCACAAAAAGCATATCTTTGTGCAGGAAACACGTTTAATTAATATATTTGGCTGCAATTAATTTAACCCATGCATGATCAAAATATTTTGTCAAACATTTTTAAAAAAGTTTTTGCGGAAATTATTGAAAGCTAGTTGTAATACTTTAAAAAAATAAAATTAAATAAGGTTTTGTTTATTTTAGTCAAAAATTAACCCTTAACTGCACTGTCTTACTTTTTTATAACATTTACTTCGACATCATTAAAAACCCATTATATAACCACAAAAAGCAAATCTTTGTGCAGGAAACACGTTTAATTATTATATTTGGCCACAATTAATTTAACCCATGCATGATCAAAATATTTTGGCAAACATTTTTAAAAAGGTTTTTGCGGAAATTATTGAAAGCTAGTTGCAATACTTTAAAAAAATATAATTAAATAAGGTTTTTGTTTATCTAGACGTGCTTATTAATATCAAATAATTATTACGTGTACCACATTCCCGGTCAAATTTTTTTTCGAAATTTATATGTGCAAATTAATTTTAAAAATAAAATATAAACAAATTTTGGTCTTAATCGCATATATTCGTGCAAAAAACGCAAAAACCTTTTTTATTTTATTTTTTTAAAGTATTTCTACTAGCTTTCAATAATTTCCGCAAAAACTTTTTTAAAAATATTTGCCAAAATATTTTGGTCAAGCATGGGTTAAATTAATTGTGGCCAAATATATTAATTAAACGTGTTTCCTGCACAAAGATATGCTTTTTGTGGTTATAAAATGGTTTTTTAATGATGTCGAAGTAAATGTTATAAAAAAGTAAGACAGTACAGTTAAGGGTTAATTTTTGACTAAAATCCCAAGCGGTGGTCAATACCTTTCTAACGATGTATTATAAGTGAAAATCGGACAAAAAATAACAAAGTTATTTAAGTTTTCAGTAAAATCGAATTGAAAAGCATCAACAAACTGACATAAACATCTCGTTATCTCGAGTCTGTGGTTAGATTTTTAAAATGTGTTAATGCAGAATCAAAGAATTCCTAAATATCTATTATATTTGGTCATTCATTGGACAAAAAAAAATTTACTGGATTTTATATTCATGAAAAATACCATTTTTGGACCCTTTTTTGACGCGGTTTAGCTCACGGGAGATTATCGCTAGAGCCCAAATATTTTGGGAATCTTCATAAAACATGTCAAAGTTAATTTTGAGGGGGGTACATCATCAACTTTTTTTTTTGAGTCACTCTAATGTACATATATGAACATTAGAGTGGCACCTAAAAATTAAATTTTCGAATTTCAAAAAGCGCGGGTCGGAATATTGTGTAATTGCGTCTAAAAATGATTGTGTAAAAATTTCAGGAAAATCGAATAACTTTAACCCGTGCCGCTTTGAGGTCAAAGTTTCGGGTTTTTGGGGAAAAAAGACGATGATTTGAAAAAAAAAAATAAAAAAAAGTTTTTATGATATTAATTAAAATAATTTTTTTTTATTTAGCTTTTACTCAAAACTACTTGGAAAAAATTATGTCAACTTTGCATGACATCATTAACCCGTTAAAAATTTTAAGCTAAAAATTACCATGAATTTAGGGGGGTACTTCAAATGAGTATTTTCGATTTTTTAAAAATTTTATTAAACAAAATTTTTAAATTCAACATTTCTATACAAGTCACTTATAAAAAACATCCTAAAGATTAAATATTAAAAAAATTGGGGATATACACCGACTCAATTTGTTTTTGGAGCCGTTTGATTTTTGTGGATTTCAAGGAAATTAGAATTTTGTGTAAATTTTTTTTTATGAAAATCGATTTTCAAATAAACTGACCAAATTTAAATTTTTTGTTGCTTCTTTTGATCAAATTAATTCAGTTAAGAACTATTAACTTTATTAGACATCGTTAACCCATATTGGCAGGGGACAAATGTGACCCAAGCAGCAAATTTAAAGTTTGTTTCTAGAATTTTAAGAATTTTATTGTTTCAAAATCATTTTGGTGGTCTATTACATACTAATTTATAGTGTCCGACCGAATATTTGGCTTCGGCATTGGCCAAAGAGCAGCACTCGGCCAGTATTCGGCTTCGGCTACATTTTTGGCCAAATACGGCCTTATACCGAATAATTATATAAAACTTGTAAGAACGTGCTAAAAAATGTTTTTGTGGAAAAACCAAACACTAAAAAAAAGTCTTGCACTCAAAAAAAAATTTTTACTCAAAACAGGCTTCACACTCGAAAAAATGTGCACTCAAAAAAAATTATTTTTACAAAAATTAATAAAAAAAAAAAACATTTATGGATTCGGTCAAAATATATTTAAATAGTAAAAACAAATAAAAAAGTTAAATTTGACCGAATCCATAAATGTTTTTATTTGTAATTTTTGTAAAAATATTTTTTTTTTGAGTGCACATTTTTTCGAGTGTAAAACCTGATTTGAGTAAAAATTTTTTTTTGAGTACAAGACTTTTTTTTAGTGTTTGTTTTTTCCACAAAAACATTTTTTAACACGTTCGTACAAGTTTTATATAATTATTCGGTAAAAGGCCATATTTGGCCAAAAATGCAGCCGAAGCCGAATACTGGCCGAGTGCTGCTCTTTGGCCAATGCCGAAGCCAAATATTCGGTCGGACACTATAAATTAGTATGTAATAGACCACCAAAATGATTTTGAAACAATAAAATTCTTAAAATTCTAGAAACAAACTTTAAATTTGCTGCTTGGGTCACATTTGTCCCCTGCCAATATGGGTTAACGATGTCTAATAAAGTTAATAGTTCTTAACTGAATTAATTTGATCAAAAGAAGCAACAAAAAATTTAAATTTGGTCAGTTTATTTGAAAATCGATTTTCATATAAAAAAATTTACACAAAATTCTAATTTCCTTGAAATCCACAAAAATCAAACGGCTCCAAAAACAAATTGAGTCGGTGTATATCCCCAATTTTTTTAATATTTAATCTTTAGGATGTTTTTTATAAGTGACTTGTATAGAAATGTTGAATTTAAAAATTTTGTTTAATAAAATTTTTAAAAAATCGAAAATACTCATTTGAAGTACCCCCCTAAATTCATGGTAATTTTTAGCTTAAAATTTTTAACGGGTTAATGATGTCATACAAAGTTGACATCAAACTTTTTTTTTCATCATTTTTTTTTATAAATTTTTTTGTTTTTCATATTTTTTTTATCAAACTTTTTGTTACATCAATTTTTCTTTTATTAAATTTTTGTTTTTATTAATTTTTTTTGCCATCAAATTTTGTTTTTGTTCATCAATTTTTTTTATCCAATATTTTATTACTTTTATCTCCAATTTTTTTCTCAATTTTTTCATTCTTTTTTTACCAAAAAAATGTTCCATTTGTTTAACATATGTAAAAAAACAAGTGAGAACGTTAAATTCTTCTTTTATACTCTCCAAAATGTAAAAACACTTTTTTGCGCTTAAGTAACACACTCATTTACTAAATTTACAACTCTTTTGGTTTTACATTTTACTTTCCTACATTTTACTTTCCACAGCCAGATGGCTGTGTCTTAGAAATGGGTCATTAATATATAAACTTTATATAAACTTAATGGGATCCTCGACCGATATTTCAATTCGTTTTGCATGGAATGGCAAATAAATGAAACACTATTTTTTAAAAAAAAAATGTTTGCTTTGGCAAGTACACCCAAGTCTTCAGCAAAACATTGTCATGATTTAATTTTTTGGGCACGAGTACAAAATTCGCAGGCATTTTTTTATTATTTTTTCGGATTATAATTGCTTATTTAACGTAGATTACGGAAAAAATATTTCAAATTTGTTTTGGCATGATAAAATGAGTTTTTTAAACTAAATAAAATGAATCCGAAAATAAAACCACTTTTTGAAAAACACAGCAATTGTGATATACATGCTGCAGCGGTTGAAACGTAACATAATAAAAATGCAACAAATTTTTTTTTATTTTCTTATTTTTTTTTTCATCAAATTTTATATTTTTTTCATCAAACTTTTTTTTATATTTTTTTTTTTTAATTTTTTTTTCATCACATTCTTTTTTTTCTTCAAAATTTTTTTTTTTCAGTATATAAAACCGTTTTCCACCAGCTGGTGAACAAAATTTTACATAATTATTTTTCAACAAAATTTTTTTTTCATCAAATTTTTTTTTTTTCATAAAATGTTTTTGTTTATATTTTTTTTTTTCATATATTTTTTTCATCTATTTTTTTTTCGTCAATTTTTTCATCATTTTTCTTCTTTTTTTTCATATTTTTTTTCATAAATTTTTTTTTTATTTTTTTTTTTTTTCATGACAATTTTTTTCATATTTTTTTTTTTTTCATCAAAAATTTGTTTTTCTTCAATTTTTTTTCACAAAAAATTTTTTTTTTCTTCATAATTTTATATTTTTTTCATTTTTTACCAAAACTACTTTTTCATCAACGGTATACTTTTGACATAAAAATGTTCCATTGGTTTAACAAATGTACAAAAAACAAGTCAAAAAAAATATTCGGTACCGAATCTCTTATCCTCTCCCAACTGTGAAAACACTTTATTTCACTTAAGTAATACACTCAATTACCAAATTTACAGCTCTTTTGGTTTGGACGGCACCTTGCTTTCCACAGACAGATGGACGTATGTATTTAGCAAGACTGTCTTAGAAAGGGATCAATTATATATAAACTCAATGGGGCCCTCGACCAATACTTCAATTCGTTTTGCATGGAATCGCAAATTAATAAAACATTATTTTTTCTAAAAAAAAACTTTTTTTTGTCAAGTACACCCACATCTTCAGCAAAAAATTATGATGATGGGAAAGAGTACAAAATTGAATTGATCCAAAATCCATATGATCTTAAATTCTAAACTTTTATTATTTACTAGTTATTTAAAAATGTTTAATTTTTCCCCAAAATACTACATTTCTAAATAATAAATTTTGTAAAACCAAAACTTAACTTTAACAAAATTTTCAACAACTTGTTAGTAATAATGATGATCAATATAGCCATTCATAAATATGCACAATTTACTATTGACTAAGAACACTTTAGAAGGAATACAAGCACTTAACTTACACAATTTGAAACCATTTTTTTTTTTTGATACTCTACCAATAAACAAAAGAATCGTACACTACATACTCTGCAAATATTCTATAGAATCCTTTTGAAAACTTTTTGCAATAACTCTCAATACATGCAATTTCAAAAACAAAACATTAAATTGTTGTATTTCAACACGTACAATTTGTTATACAAAATAGAGAAGACGATGATGATGATGATGATGATGAAAAAAGTATCAACTTCTATTCAAATTATTCACACTTGTTTTAGATTCGACCATAAAATCTTACAATTGTTTAGATAATGGTATGAACCAGGTATGAAAAGACAAAGTAGTCATATTACAAATATTTGAAAGAATTTTCATATATTTAAAGAATTTTTATTAAATTTCTCGATTGCCGCAATACCATCAAAATAAATTTGGGAACTAAAAAAGCAGTTGAAAAAACATGAGAAGAGCTAACTCTTAAAAGATTTCGGTCATACGTTTTAATTTTATACCTATTTTAGGTGTCTTATCTAAATGTTATTTATGTGTGTGTGTGAGTTTGTGGTGATCATATGTGTGAGTGTATTGGTGCTGTTATTTGAAAATTTCCAAATATATGTGCTTGCACAACGTTACATCTTAATTGCAGTTGATTTGTGTTTATTGTTAGACAGAAGACCTATTGAGTAGAAAAAGATCTAAAAGTTATGTAAGAGTATACCTATTTACGATGTAAGACTATGGGTCAGTCTTAAAAAAAAATTGATAAAAAATACTAAAATAATAAATAAGTAGAAAAGTTGAGTTCAATAATGTCCTCCAAAGTAATCGAAACATTTCTGAAACAAATAAATAAATATGTATGAAACAAATTTTAAAGGTTTTATATATTTTTTTAAAATAACAAACAATTTATAGAAATTCCGACTATAAAATTTATATAACGAGTAATAAACTTTTTTACAAGTTTTTGTAAAAAACAATAAATAAATAATTTTTTGTGTAATTTTTTTTTAAATTATTTTTTTTGTAATTTTTTTTTTTTTTTTTTGTGGACTAGCACCGTTATTTAAAGCGTGTTTGGTGTGTTTTTCAACATGTGTATAGCATATTCGATAGTTATCGATAACACTTAAATATTTTGAGTAGGTTTATTCTAGCTCGAGGTCATTATTTCCTTTACTAATTAAAACTAGGGTTTGCAAAACAATTAAAATCGTAATCGTAATCGCGATTAATCGAACCAATTAATCGTAATTGGCAAAAAAATCATGCGATTACGATTAATCATTTTCTATGAAATTTATTCTTTTGGTAACGAATTTAATATAAAATATTTTTTTTTGAAAAAAGTTTAAAAATATAAATAATTTGCTTTATATTTTATTGATTTTGGCTTGCTGAATACGAATATCAAGAAAATCTTGAAATCAATCGCACGGTTTTGGAGATATCGCTATCAAAAAATTTCCAAAAGTGTTTTTTAAGACATTAAAATTTTTATTTTTTTTTATTAATCCATTCATAAAAATCACCACAGGTTCAAATGATCGGATTTGACTCAAATTAAAATCAAATGAAAGTTCGTCTCAAGCTGAAGGAAAAAAATGTTGAGATTTAAAAACAAAAAAAATTGAACATTGGAAAACCCTAAATATTTTTTGCAAATTTTTAATTTTATCTCGAAAACCGCTTGACCAAATAATTTGATATTCTCATTTTTTGTTACAAGCATCAAGGGGGTTCCATTGCAAAGAAATCTGAAAAAGCAAAAATAAATTTTAGTGGCCAATTTCCCGTGGTAAAACATTCTTCAATTTTATTTGATTCTACGCAATTCTAAACACGAATAACTTGATTCTGCCTTATATATGAGTGTGTATTAGTGAAATTAACGAATTTATCAAAGCAAACAACGAAAAATATTCATCCACGGGAATAAACTTGTTGATACCTCCGCACTTACCCCTCATAGGACGTCTTCTATAGAAGTCTTTGATAATCATAGCAAGACGTATTTTTTAATTTTCAAAAATCTTAAACATTGATAGCCGCGGCGGTTTTTTTCGATTGGCCTCAAATTTGTACCACATACAAAAATATATTGTGCTCGATTCGGGAGTACTCTTTCACCATTCACCTAATTTTTAAAAATTTAATATCCTTTCGAATTTAAAGATTTTTAAACTTTTATCGCTTAATTATTAAACAAATATTAAAATTCGAAAGAATATCAAATTTTTAAAAATGTGAAATGTGAAGGTGAATGGTAAAAAAGTACTCTCGAATTGAGCACTTTATATATTAAAAATATTAATTTTTGTATTTTCATACATTTGGAAATTTAAATTTTAAAATATTTTTTTAATAAATCTATTGCAATTCAATTTATTTAAAAATTCGATTAATCGATAATCGCGATTAACGGCGATTTTTTTAATCGTAATCGCGATTATGAGATATTAATTAAAACTATGATATTCTCATAGAATAATTTTCAAGAAAATAATTTTCCTGTTTCAAATTTATTTATGTTGAAAATTTTTTGCAAGACCTAATCGACACGTGTTTCGGAATTTGGGAGATCCCATTGTCAAGATTATTTAGCAAAAATAAATAAAAGCCCTATACTACAAGTAGCAAAGGGTTTTTAATGACAAATCATTAATGCTCAAACTAAAAAAATAATACATCCCAGTAAAAACTTGGTAATAAGTCCCCATTACCGCCTGCATTCTATGTAATGAGGACTCGTTACCTGATCGATTACTTCTTGTTAACAAATAATGAGTTACCAATAACCTCATATAGAACCGGTTACTTTTTATTAACAAATAATGAGTTACCGATAACCTCATACAGGACCGGTTACTTCTTGTTAACAAATAATGAGTTACCGATAGCCTCATACAGAACCAATTACTGGTAAATACGATTTAAAATATTTGATAGTTGTCCAAATAAATTTTTTTTTTATTAAAATTAAAAAAATGCTAAAGAAAATTTAGAAAGAACTTGCACATTTAGCTTAAAAAAGATTAACATTTCTCTACTTTTTCTAAAAAAAACTCCGTTAACAGAAATTTTAATTCAGGAATTCTGATTAAATTGGGAACAGGCAAATTAAAGTTTAGAAAACCAAATTGATATTTAAAAACCTGGATCTAGCTGACACTTGATAGTGATTTATGAGCCTTTATTAGTCTTTATATAACTTCTATTGAAGTTTTCTGAATTTTAATTGGCTTTTTCTAAATTGTAATTGTTTTTCTAGAAATTTTGGGGCGTTTTCCAAATTTTAATTTAAATCATTTGTTTGCCTTGTTGTTTAAAGTATGTTAAAACCGGTTAAAAGGTAAAAAACCATCATAGACAGTATTTCCTTAAAAACTTACTCACTCTTATATAGACTAAAATTTAAGATGGTGTTTAATGCGGTTTCCATGGGCTGAGCAGCAGTCGCTTCTGTAAATTTGTTATTGGTCCTGCCCTAAGCAGCCAAATGCCAATTTCTACGATGTTCCAAGATATATTTTCGGTCCTTTTATTATTTGAATTTTACAATCAAACATTTGGAGGGATGGATATTATAGGATCCCTTAAGGATCCTATATAAAAAATTAATTATATTTTATAAAGAAAATTTATTGTATTTTATTTGAAAATCTAAAACGGAATGAATTTATTTTTTATTATTTTTCAAATCAATTTACAGTTTGACAATAAAAACAAATTATAATTAAACACAGAAGAGCATGTAGGGAAGTAGTCCCTACATTACTCCCCTTCCTTAAAAAAAATAAACATAACAAACAAAAAAATCTAATAATATTTCTGGGGAGGAGTAATGTACATAGTGCCTTTGGATAACTACATTTTAACAAATAAGCAGAATATATTTATATATGAGAATAGCTATAAAATTCGGGAACGATAAGTTATTGAATTATTAAAATTGATCTAATAGATTTGCCATGAGTTTTATTTAGAAAAGTCCTTAATATTTTGAAAGGTCCATATTCTGTAATAATCTTGATTGCATTATAAAGTTGGGTTTCAAATTCCTGAATGATCAAATTTATTTGATGCATAAGAATTTTAACGGAGAATGAAATATTTTGTATTGTTTCTTTTTTATTTATTAACACGATATTGATTGAAGAAATTCTTGTAGTCCATTGCGAAAAATTTATGATAGCGTGATGATTTGATATTAATATTGCAAAAATCCAATTGATGAATAACTCGTTTCGATTATTTTAGATACGTCTTGAATAGATTAATTTCTTTTGATACAATCCTTCTTGTGAAATTCGCTATATTCGCCAAGTTCGGCAAGATCGCCAAATATAGGATCCCTTAAGGATCCTATATAAAAAATTAATTATATTTTATAAAGAAAATTTATTGTATTTTATTTGAAAATCTAAAACGGAATGAATTTATTTTTTATTATTTTTCAAATCAATTTACAGTTTGACAATAAAAACAAATTATAATTAAACACAGAAGAGCATGTAGGGAAGTAGTCCCTACAGATATCAACGTAAACATTGGTTCCGTTGGCTTTTCTTACATTTAGATTGTAGAAATTTTCTCGCTTGGTTGCTCTTGAAATAACCGCGTTTAACATGAACTTTATCATCCTGACGAATAGGCATGAAGCGAACATTTTACTTTTGACGCAATTCCTTGCTGAGGGAAGACGGCCAATTTTTAGGACTAATGTATGCTGCTATTTGTTAGCATTTTTGTAAGGAGTGGGAAACGAGTTATTTTTAGTCTAATGGTAGCTACTTATTTTTAGGACTAATGTATGCTGTTATTTGGTAGCATTTTTGTAAGGAGTGGGTAACGAGTTATTTTTGGGCTACTTGTAGCTCATTATTTGTGGTACTAATGTATGTAGTTTTTCAGTAGCATTCTCGTAAGCGAGTGGGTATGCGGTCATTACTCCAATGACATCGCCATGTTAAAATAATGAGTGTTTCACCAACCTAGTAACTAGATACCACCATCTATTTTAAGGCGAAAACCCCATTACTTGGTAATAGAAGTTTTTACTGTGATATTCAACTCTAATCCCATTGGGATTTAGAATAATCGAGCTTGAATAAACCTACTCAAAACATAATATTTTAAAGGTCGAATAAAACAAGTTTTATCTATATATGGGGCAAAACGCGTCAACGGTCCACACCAAAAAACCGATTTAGATATAATTTTGCAAGATGTTAGGATAATAGTAGGAAGTCTAAAGTTCAAATAAAAAAATGTTCATTGAAATATTTTTAGAGTTACAGAGATGTGAAGTTTTAATTTTTTTTTTGCAAAGATCATATTTGGTTGAATTTTTATTGACACTTTGATGCAATAAAAATTTACTTTTAAAAACGACTTTTAAAGTATTTTTGACTACCTTTTCAATGCATTGGTGGTTTTAAAAAAAAATATAAATTTTACCTTAAAACTCAAGGTCAAATTATTAAAAAAAATTTCTTATAGAGCGCCTATTTTGAGATTATTTTAACCAAGTTTTTTAGAAAGCTTGACATTTTTTACATTAAAAAACATTTTTAAAAAAATGGATCGAGAGTTCCTTATTGCGAAAATATTTTTTTATTTATAAAATTTTTTTTTATTTATAATATTATACAAAAAAAAAATCGCAGGAAAGAAATGTTTTTATATGTAAAAAATGTCAAGCTTTCTAATAAACTTAGTTAAAATAATCTCAAAATAGACGCTTTATAAAATTAAACTATTTTAATAATTCGACCTTGAATTTTAAGGTCAAATTTATATTTTTTTAAAAAACCACCAACGTGGTTTTTTGAAAAGGCCGCCAAAAATAGTTTTAAAATCGTTTTTTAAAAATAAATTTTTATTGCATCAAAGTGTCAATAAAAATTCAACAATTCTTTGCGAAAAAATTAAAACTTCCCATCTCTGTAACTCTAAAAATATTTCAATGAACATTTTTTTATTTGAACTTTAGACTTCCTATATCGTAAGAAGTTTTTTTTTTTTTAGAAATAAGTCTCTTTTTTTTATAGAAAAACACTTATGATTTCTTCAGCACTCAAAAAATTTCGGTTAAACTAACTAACTTGAGTTTAATTAGTAGTATTTCACTTAAAAGCAACTATTAAAAAACTACTGCTATAAACTGCTTTCGTTATTTTGCAGAAAATTTAGTTGACTTTAAATAACTTCAGTGCAGAAAATAAAACAAAAACCCACAGGTTTTGAGAAAAAGAAAATTCCTCAGACTCTGAGGACTTTTTTTCTTAAGTTTTGATAAATTTTTCTTTTAGAAAGGGCTAATTAAACACATGTTTAATTAGCCCTGATAAACTGAGCGCTTTTTCTGTCATTTCCTCACCGAACCTCTTAGAATAATTTGGATTCATGCAACAAATCCATCATCATTCGTTATCGAAAACCTCAAAAATTCTGTGCGCCTTTTTATATAAATTTATGAAGATCTAATTAATCTCATGTTCAGATACATTTTCCTCTTAATTCGCGAACTCTTATCTCCTAGGAAATAATTCAAATTATGCTACAAAAAACTACTCTGACGACTTATTTTATGGATGTTCACAAATCAGTACAATCAGTACATATTTCAAAAAATCAGTACATATCAGTACAACGTTTTTTGATCAGTGCACGTGATCAAAAATCAGTACATGTACTGATCAAATCAGTACGTATGGTTAGCCTATGTATATCAACTATCTGGTTCGAAGCGTACCCAAACTGTTTTTTCTTTGAAAATTTTATGTTTGGTGAATGTATCGCTGACCTGTGGTGTGTCTCACCCAAACCAAAAAAGAAAAAACAAAAAAAAACATTGATAAAGCGATTTTTTTTAATTCTATAGCTATCGATATATCGATAACTCAAATTTTTCTATGGAAAATTCTTTAGTTATTGACATATCGACAACATAAAATTTTCTGTAGAAAATTCTATAGCTGTCGAAATATCAATAATACAAAATTTTCTTTGGAAAATTCTTAAGTTATCGATATATCGATAACATAAAATTTCCTGGAGAAATTCTCTTATTATCGATTTATCGATAACTTAAGAATAATATAGAATTTTCAATAAAAAAAATAATGTGTAATAAAAAAAAGTTTTGTGTTTTTGAAAATTTTGAGTTATCGATATATCTATAAAAAATTCTATAGTTATCGAAAGCATTAAATTTTCTGTAGACATATCGATAACACATAATTTTCTATAGAAAATTCAATAGATACTGATAAGTTGAAAATGTTCTATGGAAAATTCTACAGTTATAGATATGTATATCGATAGCAAATAATTCTCCATAAGAAATTCTATAGTTATCGATACACAAAATTTTTTATAGAAAAATCTATTTATCGATAGCACAGAATTGTCTATAAAAAGTCTAAAGTTATCGATATATCAATACCACAAAATTCAAAAAAATTCTATAGTTATCGATATATCGACAAAACGAAATTTTCAATACAAAATTCTATAAAAAATTCTGTTGGTATCGATCTACTAATAAAACGAAAATTTTCTATAAAAAAATCTTCAGTTATCGATATATCGATAACGCACAATTTTCGATAGAAAATTCTTTAGTAATCGATATAAAGGTAACTAAAAATGTTCTATATAAAATTCTATAGTTATCGATGTATCGATAACACGAACATTTTCTATAGAAAATTCTATATTTATCGATATATCGAGTACACGAAAAGTTTCCAAAGAAAACTCTATAGTTATCGATACATCAATATCACGAAAATTTTCTATAAAAAGTTTTCAATGTATCAATAAGTTTTCTTCAGAAACTATACAGCTAATGATGTAACGATCACACAAATTTTTCTATGGAAAATTATATAGTTTTCAATATTTAAATTATTCCCCTCCATAGTGCACTAGTGTATTACACTAGTATTCCAATACCTCTTCTATCTTCAATGTACATTTGAAACAACATTCATTAAAACCGAAATTGAAACATGTTTTGTCGAAAGGGTTGTTTTGGAAAAAAAATATATTTTTTTTTGTGCTCTTCTAAATAATACTGTTTGTTTAAGGTGCAACATAATTTGTTTGTAACATAAACAAGTACATGGACAAACAGGATACTTCTAATTAAGTTTGAATTGTTGCTGCAATTTTCTTCAAATTTAATGGAAACAATTTCTTTTTTTTAAAACTCATTTCATTTGTTAATGTATGTGTGGACAACATTGTCTTTGTTCGACCGTTACAAATTAAAGTTGCTTTGACAAAAGACATGTTTATGCATAAATTCGTTAATGAATCAAATGTTGTTGGGGGAGTTTTGCTGCCAGGTTCAGTGCATCTTTGAGTTAATATGTATTACCTTAACAAACAATGGTGAAAATCATTTACAAATAGCCAGTGGTTATCTGCGGTACATGCAAATGGGTCATTCTATGGCAAATCGGACATTTTGAACCATTTTTTTAAGTTTTTTTTTTTTCAATTTTTTAACAGTTTTAAGTATTGTTAAAAATTAAAGAAGAATCACTTATTTTTACTCACAGAATAAAAATAAATGCCTTTAAAAATTGAATGCTAATGAAAGTCTTTATTTTTTATGTTGTTATTTTTGAAACAAATAACAGATATATTCATTTAAAAAAACTGAACGTTAAACAAATGGTTTTTCTTTTAAAAACGACAAAACGTAAAACTTTTTAAATAAACTCAAAAAAGTTAATGACATAATTTTTTGAGTGTTTGGATATGATATAAAGATTAGAAAAATGCCCCATATATATTACAGCATCCTTATGTGCAATAATCTTTTATTTTGTGGCTCCCCTCGTAATTCAGGTCATAACTTTGCTTGCCCAGATTTATAATTTCTAAGCAGATCTTATTATTTTCCCTACTCCCATCTGTAAATGCACGGGGAGCGATAAAAACTACTTTGAAAATCCCATGAGTGCTCTTATACTAATTCACAAGCAGCCAGATTGTAATAAGTAAAATCATTTAACCGCATTACATTACTTGTATAGGTTCTACATGTGCAATGTATGCTGTTATCCCAGTTACAACAACAGTGTCGTTTTAGGTAGACATCAGATTTTTAAACATGTTTTTAGAATCTTATCCATGATTTGAGCAATATTTCACAAAGATAGTTCACTGTGAAGTCTTTGTTATGTTAAGCTTTTCTACTTTAGTCAGCTTATTGAGTCGCCACTGCCTATGGACCAACATTAAAGTTATTCTTTACAAAATCCACACATTGTGAAAATTTGTACACTTGTGGTTCATACAAAATGTTGAAAATGCCAAAGACAACCAGCCAAATCAGCCATTCAAGCAAAATGGCTGATCTAACTGCAAAAGGCAGCATGTGTTTTAAATTTTTCTTTTGGACACCAACCATTCGTAGTATGATTAGGTAAATTCAAAAGAGTAGACCGACAAAGAAAAGTAATTTGAAAACAAGGGTCTTCTTGGTTATTTGTTATGAAATAGCAGAATATTGACCATTCATTGATACAATACATTAACAACCAAACCATATCCATAATAGTTATAGGTGAACTAGAATTGTGTCGTTCACGAACTAACTACCCAGCAGAAATAAATCGAGATTTTGGAGACACAGCATCTGTTTATAGCATACCGTAGCGCATCCAAAGAGCGCTCTTAGGGATGCAGTAAAAGGAAGGGGAAAAAATTTTAATTTTTTTTTTAAGATTTTTTATATAAAACTTATAATGTGTAATTATTTTTTGATAAAATTTCACACTTGCTTTCCTTTTTAATATTTTTAACACTTTTTGAATAAAAAAACATGAGTTTTAGACAAAGACACATGATATGACTGCATCATTATTGCGCATTAATCAGCGCTGCAAAGAGCGCTTCAATCATAGCATCTTTGACCGCTGTTCCCAAAAAAAAATCCCATAAAAAATGTGAAAATGAAAATTTCCGATATTTTTTTGATGTTTACTTCCGATTTTTTTTTTTCATTTTGTTTCACATAAATAAAGTTTTGTAAAGTAAAACGAATGAATTTTTTTGTTATAATTTTTTAAATTTTAGTTATTTGATTTCAACTTTGAATTTACAGCATCTTTATTCTGCTTAAATCAGCTCTACAAAGATACATGAATTCACTGCATCTTTAATCTGCTTAAATCAGCGCTAAAAAGATACATGAATTTACAGCATCTTTATTCTGCTTAAATCAGCGCTCTAAAGACACGTGATTTCAGTGCATCTAAAGAGCGCTGTTTCTGTGTATCCAACTAGCGCTCTAAAGTGGGACATCGCCTTAGGGAATCATGCATGAATTCAGCGCAATTGGATGCGCTCCTTTACTCAAGTTCCCCTTCCAAAAGCTGCTGAACGTTCAGCAAAATTTCTGCTGGGTAGTTCAATTGAGCTATTAACTTAACTGACCGGTTTATCTAGTTCGTTTATTGCAGCTCTTTTAGGTCTTAACGTTTATTCAGCTCAATTGCTCATGAAATGATTTTGTTTTTGTTAATTTTGCGATTAGCGTTAGTTTTCTCTTATTTTTTTTCAAAATTTATATATGGACAGTTGTCATTAACTTTTAATACTTGTGATATTCTCTTAATTTCGCAATAACTTTTTTATTTGTAAGTTATGTTGTACTTGTGCATGTAGATAGGTGAAGGGATCCTAAAAGAGTAATTGTGCAAAGGCACAGCGCAAACGGTCTCATTAGTTCATGGTAAGGAATGCTCAAAGTTAAAAAATGTAAAAAACTCACGAAATTTTTCGTCCAAAATTTCATATTTTTGGGAGCGTTAAAGCGTTAAATATCGCTTAATCAGCAGACTTGGGCAATTATATGGTGTAGGTTCAGTGGATGTGCCATCAATAAGAAAAAAGTTAAATAGACTTAAATCTTTGATACAATTTTTTTTTTTCAATTTTAAGTTCCTCGAGCTTTTTGATTGTAGCTTTTGGTGCAAACTGTAATTTCAAATAAAAAATAACATATCAATCAAAATTAAGATACAAAACCACAAATCTGGACGTCGTTCTTCAGATCTTTTTATACCCTACACTCTAGTGATAGAGGGTATATATAAGTTTGTCATTCCGTTTGTAACTCATCGAAATATCGGTTTGCGAACCCATAAAGTATATATATTTATGATCCCCGATCGATTTTAAGACATTCTAGCGATGTCTGTCTGTCTGTCTGTCTGTCTCTCTGTCTGCCAGTGGAAATGGTGATCACGGTCAAAATTTTACACGGAGAGGACTGAAACTTAACACATATATTGGAAGTTCTCCCGAGAAGTTTGGTATTGCATTTGAGCGCTATGGGTTCAGCGGTTCAAAAGTTATGAACAAAAATGTAAGGACACCTCAAAAATTTTAGGACATTCAACATAACCTAAAAATACAAAATGCTTTAATTCGGCTGCTGGTTGACATATGTGAACATAATTGAACACCAAATGGTATTTAAAAAAGTGCAAACATATTTTTTTGACAAAAAAAAAAAAAAATCGGGGATTTTTTTTTTGGCAAGTATTATACTTGCCTCTTCAACAAAAAAAAAATCGTAAATTTTTTAACAATATTTTTTTCATAACTTTTTTTTTTTCATGAAAATTTTGTTTTCATCAAATTTAATTTTTTCATCAAAAATTTTTTTTTTTTATAAAATTTCTTTTTTTCATCAAAAGCTTCTTTTCATCAAATTTGTTTTTATAATTTTTTTTTCAATCAAAATTTTTTTTGTCATCATTTTTTTTTTCATAAAAAAAAATATTTTTTTGTCAATTTTTTTTTCAACATTTTTCTTTTCTTCAATATATTTTTTTTTTCATATATTTTTTTTTTTCATCAATATTTTTTTTATAAATTTTTTTCATAAATGTATTTTTTTTTTTCATCAAATCTTTATCATTAAAGTTTTTTCATAAAAAATTTTTTTCTTCATCAAAAAAATTTTTTTTCTCCAAACTTTTTTTTCCATCAAATATTTTTTCCATCATAATTTTATTTTTCATCAAAAATATTTTCATTTCATTTTTTTCTTATATTTTCTATATATTAGTCTAAAATTTTGACATAAAAATGTACCATTTGTTTAACAAATGTACAAAAAACAAGTGAGAGTGTCAAATTCTTCTGTGCCGGATCACTTATACTCTCCAAAATGTAAAAATACTTTTTTGCACTTGAATAATGCACACCAAATTTACAGATCTTTTATTTTAAACTGTGCTTTCCACAGACAGGTGGATGAATGTATATAGCTAGATTGTCTTAGAAATAGATCAATAATAAATAAACATAATTGGGTGCTCTACCGATATTTCAATTCGTTTTATATGGAATAGCAAGTAACATTATTTTTTCTAAAAAAAAGTTTGCTTTGTCAAGTACATCCAAATCTTCAGCAAAACAGTATGATGATTTTAATGTTTTGTTCCGTTGCATAAAAAATTTTTAAATTTGCAACATGTATTTACTATTGTTCCTTTGTCATATGATAAATATTTTAAGACATTTTAGAGGGGATAGGTGATTTTGGATCAACTCTTCTAACTGGTCTTTGTTCGAACAATCATACTAAAGGTCATCACAATAAATCATGGTCCAGCATACCCGATACCCCCTTAAACCAACAAAAAACTCCATTTAAGATCAATAAAACAAAAATTGTAAATCAAAAATTTCCTACACAGAAAATAATATCGTATATTTTATTTTAATTAAAATTTTAATTGTTTTTTAATTTAATATTAATTAAACTTTTAATTAATATAATTAATTGTTTAATTAAATTTTTAACTTTATTTTAATTAATATTTTAATTGTTTTCAAATTTAATATTAATTAAGTATTTAATTTATATAATTAAATGTTTAATTAAATTTCTAGCTTTACTTATTTTTTTTTTTTGTTTTCCGTGTGTGTGCGAGTGTGTGTTTTTCTCTTGCATTGTTTTACATACAAAAAAAAATACATCAGTATAAAAAGTTTGTTGAAAGTGTTTTTTATTTTTCACATAGGTTTTTGAATTCTCATTTTGTTTATAGTTTTATGTGCATGTATATGAAAGGTTTATAATCAACTTTATAAAATCATCTCACTGACTATGTCTTTACGGCATAAATAAATTTGGTAAAGTTTGAAGAAATATTTTTTTTTTTTAACTATTTTATTCAAAAAGAATGTTTTAACAAATTATTTTTTTTTTAATATAATATTTTTAATTTATACAATTAAAATTTTAATTATTTTTTTTTAAATTTTAATTAAATTTTTTAATTTATAGTATTAAGTTTTTAATTAAATAAATATCCATTTATTTTTAATTAACGACATACAAATATTTTTAATTTATTTGCGCATTTTAGTGATTGGTCCGGATTTAATTAATTTTTTAATTAAATCTACGAATTTTTTAATTAAATATTTTTTTTATTTTTTTCTGTGTACGGGTCAGTCTTAGTGAAATCAATCAAAAATAGCTAAAAATTTTCGTGACCCCCTCCGATTTTGATGAAATTTGGTTTAGTTGTAACACTAAGTGATAAACTAATGCACACTTATTTTCAGCCCTCTAAGTAAACAGTGGGCGAAAACACGGAAGGTCAAAATTTCCCCCAAAATCTCCCAGTCGCGACACTTTGCACCGTAAAAACTTAATATCGTTGGTTCTATTATAGCTAAAAACCCATTTTTGGTTTGTTTTGAAGCTCATAATATGCTCTACAAGACCTACCATTACCAAAAAAATTTCGAAAAAAATAAGGGTTACCTCCCTTATTTTAAGGTCGAGATATACGGAGGAGAAAATGGGGAGGATGGTATCCCCCGATTTTTTTTTACTTGACAATCTTATTGAGAAAGTCCTAAAGAATATATTCTAAAATTTTTAAGTTGGGACAACAATGGAATCTCTCAAAATCAAAATTTTTCCCAATTTTCCCAAAAATCTCCAAATCGCAAAACTCTTTCACCTTAAAAATTTAATATCATATGTGCTTTTGCAGCTTCAGAGCCAATTTTTTTGTTTTAAAGCTTATAATACGCTCTACAAGACATACCAAAACCAAAAAATTTTCCAAAAAAAGGAATTGGTGCCCCCCTTATTTTAAGGTCGTGGCAAAGGGTGGAGGAAATGGGGGGAAAGTATCCCCCGATTTTTTTTTTTACTTGGGATTCTCAAAGTGCAAGTCCTAATGAACATAGTCTACAATTTTTATGTTGGGACAACAATGGGATCGACCAAAATCAAAATTTTTCAAAATTTTCCCCCAAAATCATCAAATCGCGACATTCTTGCGCCTCCTATTGGAGTCCTAAGATAAAAATTTCAGGATTTGCTCTCTAGAACTTACTCTTTAAAAAAAAAAAACAAGGTAAAAAAAAATTGGGGGATACTATCCCCCGATTTCCCCCACCCCTTGCCACGATCTTATAATACAAGAGGCACCCCTTATTTTTTTTTTTTTTTGTAATAATAATATTGTAGGGCATATTAAGAGCTTCAAAACAAACCAAAAATGGACTCTGTAGCTACAATACAGTCCACGATATTAAATTTGTAATGGGCAAGAGTGTAGCGATTTGGAGATTTTGGGGGAAATTGTGTAAAATTTTGATTTTGGTCGATCTGATTGTTGTCCCAACATAAAAATTTTAGGATATGTTCATTAGGACTTGCACTTTGAGAATACCAAGTACTTTGAGAATACCAAGTACTTTTCCCCTATTTCCTCCACCCTTTGCCACGACCTTTAAATAAGGGGAGCACCCTTCCTATTTTTCTAAAATTTTTTGGTTAAGGTAGGTATTGTAGAGCGTACTATAAGCTTTAAAACAAACAAAAATGGACTCTGTAGCTACAGTAGCACATATGATATTAAATTTTTAAGGTTCAAGAGTGTTGCGATTTGGAGATTTTAGGGGAAATTGTGAAAAATTTTGATTTTGAGTGATCCCATTATTGTCCCAACTTAAAAATTTTAGAATATATTCTTTAGGACTTTCTCTATAAGACTTTCAAGTAAAAAAAAATCGAGGGATACCATCCTCCCCATTTTCTCCTCCCTTTATCACGACCTTAAAATAAGGGAGGTAACCCTTATTTTTTTTCGAAAATTTTTTGGTAATGGTAGGTCTTATAGAGCATATTATGAGCTTCAAAACAAACCAAAAATGGGCTTTCTAGCTATAATAGAACCAACGATATTAAGTTTTTACGGTGTAAAGTGTCGCGACTGGGAGATTTTGGGGGAAATTTTGACCCTCCGTATTTTCGGCCCCTGTTGACTTAGAGGGCTGAAAATTTGCATTTGTTAGTTTTTTACGTAGTGTAAGAACGTAACCAAATGTCATCAATATCGGAGGGGGTCAAGAATATTCATGATTGATTTCACTAATAATGACCCCTACATAACTTTTGAAATGGTGTTTTAACAGAGTGCGTGCTTTTTTATTAGTATGTATTGTGTTTATTGTTCACTGCAAATCGTTGCCTGTGTTATTTACCAACCATATATTAACAGTGTATTGGTGTTGTTACTGTTGCTGCCACTTTTGTTGTTGCATTATAAAATTGTTTCCGTTTTGTTTTTTTTTTTGCATGTCCTTCGTTAATGCAACCGTTACACCTGATAAAAGTGGGAGTGTATGTAACTTCCGTTTTTTAGTAGCATTATATCCGTAATACTAACATATAGTCAAGTCACATTCACACAACCACTTAAACATTTACACATACTACTATATATATGGTATAAATATAAAATTTTGTTCACCTTATTTTTTCATTTTGTATGGCTGGCGGAAAAGAAAGTAGCACTTGTGCTTTTTTCCCCACTTTGTAAATTTTTTTCTTTGAGCTACTCATTTATTTTTTTTTTTTTTGTTTATTGCAAGTAGTCCAGGGATGTTAGCAGCTTCATGATGATTCTTCCTTTTAAATGAACTCTACACTTTTCTTTTTGCCAAACTCCTCTTATACATCTGGTTGTCTGCAGCCCTAGAAAGCCAAGCCATTTTAACCAACATGCTAAGCACATTCTACTATTTTCCATAAACTCTATATATTTCACAATTTTTTAATGGTTTTTTAAGTGAATATTTTTTTTTCAACTTTAGCTTTTATTTTTTATTTTTATGCCGCATCCAACACTTCTAAGAATGGTGTATGCTCATATCAAAATTATAAAAAAATAAATAAAAAACACAAATATTTTGCCTCCGGGAAACAGTTAGTGTATTTTTCCTGGTTATTTATAAAAAAAAAATGGAAAAAATATACCGACTGAACCTTGTTTTTTATTTTTTCTTTACGCTAAACAGCAATATAAACATCGACAACAACATCAGGAGTAAACACAGACTCATTCACACTTTGTTTCACTTCCCACATACACACACACACACATGTATGGCCTCACATCACACATCATAAAGAAACCACTTTGAATGCGGGAACTAGCACACCCACACTCATTCTCCACTTTCTCTGTTTATGCTTTTTTATGCGTTGTTAACCACATGAGAAAATTTATGCAGCAGCACAACACATTTTTGCTACTCATAATGGCAATGAACCGTTAAAAATACTAACCAATTTAAAACATCCCATACAAATTTTACAATAACAAAAAACTATATGGGTCTATACCAGTTATAAAAGATTTTATGAAACTTAAAGTGCAACTATTTAAGATTTTCTATTAGATTTTCTATTTTGGAACTTATCTCTCATCGCCTTCAACATACGTTGCAAATGTAAATTTTTTGACGTTTAACCGCAGTTTTTTCAAAACTGGCTCTGACAAAAATTTTGATTTTGTCTAAATAAATAGTGGTGAGGCTTCCTAGACTCACAATCGAGAAAGACATGTTCGCAACTTGAGGTTAAAGTTGGTTCAACAGAGGCGTGGTCCTGGGTTAAAGATAATACACTAAAAAAAATCGTGATATTAAAGAAAGTAAGATCCAAATGTTCTGCAAAGATTTTGATTCGTGGCGATCGTGGGTGGGAGAAGATGGGAGGAGTTGGGAGACACTTTTCGGTCACAAAAAATGTTGGCAATTAAATTTGTTATGATTTTGGCACTTAAGTAATAACATTTTGTCATTATTAAAACTATTTTTTTATTTCCACTCCCATAAAAGGGGCGGGGAAAAACTTTAAACGTCTTCTAACATACATTTTTTTCTTTGTTTAACAAAAATACAAAAAAAAAACAACCCGAGTAGAAAAGTTTATATTTAATTATATATAATTTGATAAAATTATATATAATTATATATATTTAATAAAATTATATATAATTTGATAAAATTATATATAATTATATCCGAATTTTTTGTATATAAAGTTTTATAAAATTATACTACCTCCGTCCCGAAATATTTTTAACATTTCTATAGATTTTTTTGTCCCAAAATAAACTTAACATTTTATTAAGCAGTATTTTAGTTGAAATAATACAAGATAAAGTTAAAAAAATAATTTTATACTAATCTCGTGTACTAAAACTGTAACAAAATTAATTAAAAATATTTGCAAGATGTCCCTATTGCATCCATAATGCATTTATTAAAAACCGTTAAAAGGGCCTCTAGCGTAAAATTTCTTATTTCATACGCCGCATTTTGTAATAATTTTCATCTTTTCGACCATAGTGGACACCATGCCTGTTTGTAACGTCGAAAACCAGTTGTCTCATTTATCTGGATGCAGTTTATTGCATCCATTTGGCACGTGAATTGAAAAATTGCAAAGCTATAAAGAATTTTTAAATTATTGATACGTCCCGATATGTATTAACAAAAAAAACAAAGCTTTTTCAAAAATTTCTCCATAATCCCAGCCAAAATATAGAAATGTTAAGATTATTTTGGGACGGAGGTAGTATTTAATTATATATAATTTGATAAAAGTTTATAAAATTAGATAAAATTATATATAATTTTATCAAATTATATATAATTATATCAAAATTTGTTTTATATAAAATTTTATAAAATTATATCAAATTATATATAATTTGATAAAATTTTATAAAATTATATAAGATTTGATAAAATTTTATATAAAAAAAATTCGGATATAATTTCATATAATTTTATCAAATTATATATAATTTTATATAATTTTATCAAATTTTTTGAAAACAAAAACTTCTTTATATAATTTTATATAATTTTATATAATTATATATAATTTTATCAAATTTTATATAATTATATAAAATTATATAAAAAACTTTTTTACTCGGGAAGTAGAGAAGTTAAATTCGACTTGACCGAATCTATGAATACCCTCCACAATGTCCTTTTTAAGTGATAGTAAATTTTATAACGTGAAAAAAAATAACATTTTTGATTTATTTTGTGTAAAACAACTTTTTTTTTGTAATTTTTGAAAAAAAAATAATTTACAAATTTTTTTTTAAAGTGTAATTTTTTTTTTTGAGTGTAAAATTTTTTTCGAGTGTATTTTTTTTTTTTTTTTTTTTTGTTTTGGTATAAAAATATTTTTGAGTGACAAAAATACGTTGTAAAATATTTTTGTGACTTACCAATGTATTTAAAACATTTTTAACTGGTTTTCAACACGTGAATTTAAGGTGAAACTAATCTGAAATTCACGGTTTTGCTAATAAATTTGATTTTGCTGAAATTCAACACGAAGCAGGCCAGAGGAACGTCAAATATATATGCTAAGCTTCAGCCTCCTCAGAGTTGCATTTCGAAAGTAAGCATGTTTTTTATCTCATAAATTCACGAAAAACCCTTGCCGAAATTCAGTCTTTTGCTCATAAATTTGAACCACTGGACCGATTTCGCTCGATTGCAATACCAACCTGACCAGGTAAATGCCCAACATATATGCCAAACTTCAGGAGCCGCCGTAAAGTCTTTCACAAGTATGCGTGTTTTCAACAGACAGACAGACGGACGGACATACATCGCTAGATCGTCTTAAAATCGATCGAGGATCATGAATATATAAGGTTTCGGACTTTTTCAAAAAGTCGATTTTAATTTTTAAACGTCAAAAAATAACTGATAACTACTTCGAATAATTTTTTCATTTTTTTTTTTCTTAAACTTCATTTAAATACTAACAAAACGTTGTCCAACTTTTTTTAAAATATCTATATTTTTTAATGGTCAAAATTAATTAAAAATTTCAATTTTTGATTACTCAACACCATCTTGAAATAAAAAGCTGAAATTTGGTGTCCAAGTTGCATTTAATAAGTACTAAAACGTATCCAGAAATAAAATAAATCGTAAGGGGTCGGGTCTAAAAGTGAGTGATTTGGCTTGGAATGCCCCATATACCTTATGGGGTCCTAGACCAATATTTCGAGGTGTGGTGTACCCTAGAGTGGAGGGTATAAGAAAAGTGAGTATAACACCATACTGTAGTTGGAGGGTATAAAAAACTGATATGGCGTTTTTTTAAGAGGTTAGATTTGTTTTGCTAGGGGTAACTTTTTCCATTTCCCGATTGTACCCATTCAAGAACTTAACCAGCCTATGACCATACGACATTATTGTGCCAAACTTCAGGAGTCTAGCTCTTTTAGTTTGGACTGTATCGTGCTTTTCACAGAATGGCGGACGGACATCGCGATGACTGGCTAGAATTTCTTAGATTCGACCAGGGAACAACAATGAAATTTATGGGGTCCTAGACCGATATGTCAGTGCCGTACACACGAAATGACAAAGCGAGTACAAGCCCATCCTCTAGTTTGAGGGTATAACAAAGTGAAAGTGTATTTTTATACCCTCCAACTACAGTATGGGGGTATACTCACTTTGTCATTCCGTGTGTAACGCATCGAAATATCGGTCGGGGACCCCATAAAGTATATATATTATTGATCAGTGATCGATTCTAAGACATTTTAGCGATGTCCGTCCGTCCGTCCGTCTGTCTGTCTGTCTGTCTGTCTGTCTGTCTGTCTGTCTGTCTGTCTGTCTGTCTGTCTGTCTGTCTGTCTGTCTGTCTGTCTGTCTGTCTGTCTGTCTGTCTGTCTGTCTGTCTGTCTGTCTGTCTGTCTGTCTGTCTGTCTGTCTGTCTGTCTGTCTGTCTGTCTGTCTGTCTGTCTGTCTGTCTGTCTGTCTGTCTGTCTGTCTGTCTGTCTGTCTGTCTGTCTGTCTGTCTGTCTGTCTGTCTGTCTGTCTGTCTGTCTGTCTGTCTGTCTGTCTGTCTGTCTGTCTGTCTGTCTGTCTGTCTGTCTGTCTGTCTGTCTGTCTGTCTGTCTGTCTGTCTGTCTGTCTGTCTGTCTGTCTGTCTGTCTGTCTGTCTGTCTGTCTGTCTGTCTGTCTGTCTGTCTGTCTGTCTGTCTGTCTGTCTGTCTGTCTGTCTGTCTGTCTGTCTGTCTGTCTGTCTGTCTGTCTGTCTGTCTGTCTGTCTGTCTGTCTGTCTGTCTGTCTGTCTGTCTGTCTGTCTGTCTGTCTGTCTGTCTGTCTGTCTGTCTGTCTGTCTGTCTGTCTGTCTGTCTGTCTGTCTGTCTGTCTGTCTGTCTGTCTGTCTGTCTGTCTGTCTGTCTGTCTGTCTGTCTGTCTGTCTGTCTGTCTGTCTGTCTGTCTGTCTGTCTGTCTGTCTGTCTGTCTGTCTGTCTGTCTGTCTGTCTGTCTGTCTGTCTGTCTGTCTGTCTGTCTGTCTGTCTGTCTGTCTGTCTGTCTGTCTGTCTGTCTGTCTGTCTGTCTGTCTGTCTGTCTGTCTGTCTGTCTGTCTGTCTGTCTGTCTGTCTGTCTGTCTGTCTGTCTGTCTGTCTGTCTGTCTGTCTGTCTGTCTGTCTGTCTGTCTGTCTGTCTGTCTGTCTGTCTGTCTGTCTGTCTGTCTGTCTGTCTGTCTGTCTGTCTGTCTGTCTGTCTGTCTGTCTGTCTGTCTGTCTGTCTGTCTGTCTGTCTGTCTGTCTGTCTGTCTGTCTGTCTGTCTGTCTGTCTGTCTGTCTGTCTGTCTGTCTGTCTGTCTGTCTGTCTGTCTGTCTGTCTGTCTGTCTGTCTGTCTGTCTGTCTGTCTGTCTGTCTGTCTGTCTGTCTGTCTGTCTGTCTGTCTGTCTGTCTGTCTGTCTGTCTGTCTGTCTGTCTGTCTGTCTGTCTGTCTGTCTGTCTGTCTGTCTGTCTGTCTGTCTGTCTGTCTGTCTGTCTGTCTGTCTGTCTGTCTGTCTGTCTGTCTGTCTGTCTGTCTGTCTGTCTGTCTGTCTGTCTGTCTGTCTGTCTGTCTGTCTGTCTGTCTGTCTGTCTGTCTGTCTGTCTGTCTGTCTGTCTGTCTGTCTGTCTGTCTGTCTGTCTGTCTGTCTGTCTGTCTGTCTGTCTGTCTGTCTGTCTGTCTGTCTGTCTGTCTGTCTGTCTGTCTGTCTGTCTGTCTGTCTGTCTGTCTGTCTGTCTGTCTGTCTGTCTGTCTGTCTGTCTGTCTGTCTGTCTGTCTGTCTGTCTGTCTGTCTGTCTGTCTGTCTGTCTGTCTGTCTGTCTGTCTGTCTGTCTGTCTGTCTGTCTGTCTGTCTGTCTGTCTGTCTGTCTGTCTGTCTGTCTGTCTGTCTGTCTGTCTGTCTGTCTGTCTGTCTGTCTGTCTGTCTGTCTGTCTGTCTGTCTGTCTGTCTGTCTGTCTGTCTGTCTGTCTGTCTGTCTGTCTGTCTGTCTGTCTGTCTGTCTGTCTGTCTGTCTGTCTGTCTGTCTGTCTGTCTGTCTGTCTGTCTGTCTGTCTGTCTGTCTGTCTGTCTGTCTGTCTGTCTGTCTGTCTGTCTGTCTGTCTGTCTGGCTGGCTGTCTGTCTGTCTGTCTGTCTGTCTGTCTGTCTGTCTGTCTGTCTGTCTGTCTGTCTGTCTGTCTGTCTGTCTGTCTGTCTGTCTGTCTGTCTGTCTGTCTGTCTGTCTGTCTGTCTGTCTGTCTGTCTGTCTGTCTGTCTGTCTGTCTGTCTGTCTGTCTGTCTGTCTGTCTGTCTGTCTGTCTGTCTGTCTGTCTGTCTGTCTGTCTGTCTGTCTGTCTGTCTGTCTGTCTGTCTGTCTGTCTGTCTGTCTGTCTGTCTGTCTGTCTGTCTGTCTGTCTGTCTGTCTGTCTGTCTGTCTGTCTGTCTGTCTGTCTGTCTGTCTGTCTGTCTGTCTGTCTGTCTGTCTGTCTGTCTGTCTGTCTGTCTGTCTGTCTGTCTGTCTGTCTGTCTGTCTGTCTGTCTGTCTGTCTGTCTGTCTGTCTGTCTGTCTGTCTGTCTGTCTGTCTGTCTGTCTGTCTGTCTGTCTGTCTGTCTGTCTGTCTGTCTGTCTGTCTGTCTGTCTGTCTGTCTGTCTGTCTGTCTGTCTGTCTGTCTGTCTGTCTGTCTGTCTGTCTGTCTGTCTGTCTGTCTGTCTGTCTGTCTGTCTGTCTGTCTGTCTGTCTGTCTGTCTGTCTGTCTGTCTGTCTGTCTGTCTGTCTGTCTGTCTGTCTGTCTGTCTGTCTGTCTGTCTGTCTGTCTGTCTGTCTGTCTGTCTGTCTGTCTGTCTGTCTGTCTGTCTGTCTGTCTGTCTGTCTGTCTGTCTGTCTGTCTGTCTGTCTGTCTGTCTGTCTGTCTGTCTGTCTGTCTGTCTGTCTGTCTGTCTGTCTGTCTGTCTGTCTGTCTGTCTGTCTGTCTGTCTGTCTGTCTGTCTGTCTGTCTGTCTGTCTGTCTGTCTGTCTGTCTGTCTGTCTGTCTGTCTGTCTGTCTGTCTGTCTGTCTGTCTGTCTGTCTGTCTGTCTGTCTGTCTGTCTGTCTGTCTGTCTGTCTGTCTGTCTGTCTGTCTGTCTGTCTGTCTGTCTGTCTGTCTGTCTGTCTGTCTGTCTGTCTGTCTGTCTGTCTGTCTGTCTGTCTGTCTGTCTGTCTGTCTGTCTGTCTGTCTGTCTGTCTGTCTGTCTGTCTGTCTGTCTGTCTGTCTGTCTGTCTGTCTGTCTGTCTGTCTGTCTGTCTGTCTGTCTGTCTGTCTGTCTGTCTGTCTGTCTGTCTGTCTGTCTGTCTGTCTGTCTGTCTGTCTGTCTGTCTGTCTGTCTGTCTGTCTGTCTGTCTGTCTGTCTGTCTGTCTGTCTGTCTGTCTGTCTGTCTGTCTGTCTGTCTGTCTGTCTGTCTGTCTGTCTGTCTGTCTGTCTGTCTGTCTGTCTGTCTGTCTGTCTGTCTGTCTGTCTGTCTGTCTGTCTGTCTGTCTGTCTGTCTGTCTGTCTGTCTGTCTGTCTGTCTGTCTGTCTGTCTGTCTGTCTGTCTGTCTGTCTGTCTGTCTGTCTGTCTGTCTGTCTGTCTGTCTGTCTGTCTGTCTGTCTGTCTGTCTGTCTGTCTGTCTGTCTGTCTGTCTGTCTGTCTGTCTGTCTGTCTGTCTGTCTGTCTGTCTGTCTGTCTGTCTGTCTGTCTGTCTGTCTGTCTGTCTGTCTGTCTGTCTGTCTGTCTGTCTGTCTGTCTGTCTGTCTGTCTGTCTGTCTGTCTGTCTGTCTGTCTGTCTGTCTGTCTGTCTGTCTGTCTGTCTGTCTGTCTGTCTGTCTGTCTGTCTGTCTGTCTGTCTGTCTGTCTGTCTGTCTGTCTGTCTGTCTGTCTGTCTGTCTGTCTGTCTGTCTGTCTGTCTGTCTGTCTGTCTGTCTGTCTGTCTGTCTGTCTGTCTGTCTGTCTGTCTGTCTGTCTGTCTGTCTGTCTGTCTGTCTGTCTGTCTGTCTGTCTGTCTGTCTGTCTGTCTGTCTGTCTGTCTGTCTGTCTGTCTGTCTGTCTGTCTGTCTGTCTGTCTGTCTGTCTGTCTGTCTGTCTGTCTGTCTGTCTGTCTGTCTGTCTGTCTGTCTGTCTGTCTGTCTGTCTGTCTGTCTGTCTGTCTGTCTGTCTGTCTGTCTGTCTGTCTGTCTGTCTGTCTGTCTGTCTGTCTGTCTGTCTGTCTGTCTGTCTGTCTGTCTGTCTGTCTGTCTGTCTGTCTGTCTGTCTGTCTGTCTGTCTGTCTGTCTGTCTGTCTGTCTGTCTGTCTGTCTGTCTGTCTGTCTGTCTGTCTGTCTGTCTGTCTGTCTGTCTGTCTGTCTGTCTGTCTGTCTGTCTGTCTGTCTGTCTGTCTGTCTGTCTGTCTGTCTGTCTGTCTGTCTGTCTGTCTGTCTGTCTGTCTGTCTGTCTGTCTGTCTGTCTGTCTGTCTGTCTGTCTGTCTGTCTGTCTGTCTGTCTGTCTGTCTGTCTGTCTGTCTGTCTGTCTGTCTGTCTGTCTGTCTGTCTGTCTGTCTGTCTGTCTGTCTGTCTGTCTGTCTGTCTGTCTGTCTGTCTGTCTGTCTGTCTGTCTGTCTGTCTGTCTGTCTGTCTGTCTGTCTGTCTGTCTGTCTGTCTGTCTGTCTGTCTGTCTGTCTGTCTGTCTGTCTGTCTGTCTGTCTGTCTGTCTGTCTGTCTGTCTGTCTGTCTGTCTGTCTGTCTGTCTGTCTGTCTGTCTGTCTGTCTGTCTGTCTGTCTGTCTGTCTGTCTGTCTGTCTGTCTGTCTGTC
Source organism: Pegoplata infirma (assembly GCA_963921195.1). Lineage (NCBI taxonomy): Eukaryota > Metazoa > Arthropoda > Insecta > Diptera > Anthomyiidae > Pegoplata > Pegoplata infirma. The sequence continues at coordinate 29,938,265 of OY992537.1, forward strand.
TGTCTGTCTGTCTGTCTGTCTGTCTGTCTGTCTGTCTGTCTGTCTGTCTGTCTGTCTGTCTGTCTGTCTGTCTGTCTGTCTGTCTGTCTGTCTGTCTGTCTGTCTGTCTGTCTGTCTGTCTGTCTGTCTGTCTGTCTGTCTGTCTGTCTGTCTGTCTGTCTGTCTGTCTGTCTGTCTGTCTGTCTGTCTGTCTGTCTGTCTGTCTGTCTGTCTGTCTGTCTGTCTGTCTGTCTGTCTGTCTGTCTGTCTGTCTGTCTGTCTGTCTGTCTGTCTGTCTGTCTGTCTGTCTGTCTGTCTGTCTGTCTGTCTGTCTGTCTGTCTGTCTGTCTGTCTGTCTGTCTGTCTGTCTGTCTGTCTGTCTGTCTGTCTGTCTGTCTGTCTGTCTGTCTGTCTGTCTGTCTGTCTGTCTGTCTGTCTGTCTGTCTGTCTGTCTGTCTGTCTGTCTGTCTGTCTGTCTGTCTGTCTGTCTGTCTGTCTGTCTGTCTGTCTGTCTGTCTGTCTGTCTGTCTGTCTGTCTGTCTGTCTGTCTGTCTGTCTGTCTGTCTGTCTGTCTGTCTGTCTGTCTGTCTGTCTGTCTGTCTGTCTGTCTGTCTGTCTGTCTGTCTGTCTGTCTGTCTGTCTGTCTGTCTGTCTGTCTGTCTGTCTGTCTGTCTGTCTGTCTGTCTGTCTGTCTGTCTGTCTGTCTGTCTGTCTGTCTGTCTGTCTGTCTGTCTGTCTGTCTGTCTGTCTGTCTGTCTGTCTGTCTGTCTGTCTGTCTGTCTGTCTGTCTGTCTGTCTGTCTGTCTGTCTGTCTGTCTGTCTGTCTGTCTGTCTGTCTGTCTGTCTGTCTGTCTGTCTGTCTGTCTGTCTGTCTGTCTGTCTGTCTGTCTGTCTGTCTGTCTGTCTGTCTGTCTGTCTGTCTGTCTGTCTGTCTGTCTGTCTGTCTGTCTGTCTGTCTGTCTGTCTGTCTGTCTGTCTGTCTGTCTGTCTGTCTGTCTGTCTGTCTGTCTGTCTGTCTGTCTGTCTGTCTGTCTGTCTGTCTGTCTGTCTGTCTGTCTGTCTGTCTGTCTGTCTGTCTGTCTGTCTGTCTGTCTGTCTGTCTGTCTGTCTGTCTGTCTGTCTGTCTGTCTGTCTGTCTGTCTGTCTGTCTGTCTGTCTGTCTGTCTGTCTGTCTGTCTGTCTGTCTGTCTGTCTGTCTGTCTGTCTGTCTGTCTGTCTGTCTGTCTGTCTGTCTGTCTGTCTGTCTGTCTGTCTGTCTGTCTGTCTGTCTGTCTGTCTGTCTGTCTGTCTGTCTGTCTGTCTGTCTGTCTGTCTGTCTGTCTGTCTGTCTGTCTGTCTGTCTGTCTGTCTGTCTGTCTGTCTGTCTGTCTGTCTGTCTGTCTGTCTGTCTGTCTGTCTGTCTGTCTGTCTGTCTGTCTGTCTGTCTGTCTGTCTGTCTGTCTGTCTGTCTGTCTGTCTGTCTGTCTGTCTGTCTGTCTGTCTGTCTGTCTGTCTGTCTGTCTGTCTGTCTGTCTGTCTGTCTGTCTGTCTGTCTGTCTGTCTGTCTGTCTGTCTGTCTGTCTGTCTGTCTGTCTGTCTGTCTGTCTGTCTGTCTGTCTGTCTGTCTGTCTGTCTGTCTGTCTGTCTGTCTGTCTGTCTGTCTGTCTGTCTGTCTGTCTGTCTGTCTGTCTGTCTGTCTGTCTGTCTGTCTGTCTGTCTGTCTGTCTGTCTGTCTGTCTGTCTGTCTGTCTGTCTGTCTGTCTGTCTGTCTGTCTGTCTGTCTGTCTGTCTGTCTGTCTGTCTGTCTGTCTGTCTGTCTGTCTGTCTGTCTGTCTGTCTGTCTGTCTGTCTGTCTGTCTGTCTGTCTGTCTGTCTGTCTGTCTGTCTGTCTGTCTGTCTGTCTGTCTGTCTGTCTGTCTGTCTGTCTGTCTGTCTGTCTGTCTGTCTGTCTGTCTGTCTGTCTGTCTGTCTGTCTGTCTGTCTGTCTGTCTGTCTGTCTGTCTGTCTGTCTGTCTGTCTGTCTGTCTGTCTGTCTGTCTGTCTGTCTGTCTGTCTGTCTGTCTGTCTGTCTGTCTGTCTGTCTGTCTGTCTGTCTGTCTGTCTGTCTGTCTGTCTGTCTGTCTGTCTGTCTGTCTGTCTGTCTGTCTGTCTGTCTGTCTGTCTGTCTGTCTGTCTGTCTGTCTGTCTGTCTGTCTGTCTGTCTGTCTGTCTGTCTGTCTGTCTGTCTGTCTGTCTGTCTGTCTGTCTGTCTGTCTGTCTGTCTGTCTGTCTGTCTGTCTGTCTGTCTGTCTGTCTGTCTGTCTGTCTGTCTGTCTGTCTGTCTGTCTGTCTGTCTGTCTGTCTGTCTGTCTGTCTGTCTGTCTGTCTGTCTGTCTGTCTGTCTGTCTGTCTGTCTGTCTGTCTGTCTGTCTGTCTGTCTGTCTGTCTGTCTGTCTGTCTGTCTGTCTGTCTGTCTGTCTGTCTGTCTGTCTGTCTGTCTGTCTGTCTGTCTGTCTGTCTGTCTGTCTGTCTGTCTGTCTGTCTGTCTGTCTGTCTGTCTGTCTGTCTGTCTGTCTGTCTGTCTGTCTGTCTGTCTGTCTGTCTGTCTGTCTGTCTGTCTGTCTGTCTGTCTGTCTGTCTGTCTGTCTGTCTGTCTGTCTGTCTGTCTGTCTGTCTGTCTGTCTGTCTGTCTGTCTGTCTGTCTGTCTGTCTGTCTGTCTGTCTGTCTGTCTGTCTGTCTGTCTGTCTGTCTGTCTGTCTGTCTGTCTGTCTGTCTGTCTGTCTGTCTGTCTGTCTGTCTGTCTGTCTGTCTGTCTGTCTGTCTGTCTGTCTGTCTGTCTGTCTGTCTGTCTGTCTGTCTGTCTGTCTGTCTGTCTGTCTGTCTGTCTGTCTGTCTGTCTGTCTGTCTGTCTGTCTGTCTGTCTGTCTGTCTGTCTGTCTGTCTGTCTGTCTGTCTGTCTGTCTGTCTGTCTGTCTGTCTGTCTGTCTGTCTGTCTGTCTGTCTGTCTGTCTGTCTGTCTGTCTGTCTGTCTGTCTGTCTGTCTGTCTGTCTGTCTGTCTGTCTGTCTGTCTGTCTGTCTGTCTGTCTGTCTGTCTGTCTGTCTGTCTGTCTGTCTGTCTGTCTGTCTGTCTGTCTGTCTGTCTGTCTGTCTGTCTGTCTGTCTGTCTGTCTGTCTGTCTGTCTGTCTGTCTGTCTGTCTGTCTGTCTGTCTGTCTGTCTGTCTGTCTGTCTGTCTGTCTGTCTGTCTGTCTGTCTGTCTGTCTGTCTGTCTGTCTGTCTGTCTGTCTGTCTGTCTGTCTGTCTGTCTGTCTGTCTGTCTGTCTGTCTGTCTGTCTGTCTGTCTGTCTGTCTGTCTGTCTGTCTGTCTGTCTGTCTGTCTGTCTGTCTGTCTGTCTGTCTGTCTGTCTGTCTGTCTGTCTGTCTGTCTGTCTGTCTGTCTGTCTGTCTGTCTGTCTGTCTGTCTGTCTGTCTGTCTGTCTGTCTGTCTGTCTGTCTGTCTGTCTGTCTGTCTGTCTGTCTGTCTGTCTGTCTGTCTGTCTGTCTGTCTGTCTGTCTGTCTGTCTGTCTGTCTGTCTGTCTGTCTGTCTGTCTGTCTGTCTGTCTGTCTGTCTGTCTGTCTGTCTGTCTGTCTGTCTGTCTGTCTGTCTGTCTGTCTGTCTGTCTGTCTGTCTGTCTGTCTGTCTGTCTGTCTGTCTGTCTGTCTGTCTGTCTGTCTGTCTGTCTGTCTGTCTGTCTGTCTGTCTGTCTGTCTGTCTGTCTGTCTGTCTGTCTGTCTGTCTGTCTGTCTGTCTGTCTGTCTGTCTGTCTGTCTGTCTGTCTGTCTGTCTGTCTGTCTGTCTGTCTGTCTGTCTGTCTGTCTGTCTGTCTGTCTGTCTGTCTGTCTGTCTGTCTGTCTGTCTGTCTGTCTGTCTGTCTGTCTGTCTGTCTGTCTGTCTGTCTGTCTGTCTGTCTGTCTGTCTGTCTGTCTGTCTGTCTGTCTGTCTGTCTGTCTGTCTGTCTGTCTGTCTGTCTGTCTGTCTGTCTGTCTGTCTGTCTGTCTGTCTGTCTGTCTGTCTGTCTGTCTGTCTGTCTGTCTGTCTGTCTGTCTGTCTGTCTGTCTGTCTGTCTGTCTGTCTGTCTGTCTGTCTGTCTGTCTGTCTGTCTGTCTGTCTGTCTGTCTGTCTGTCTGTCTGTCTGTCTGTCTGTCTGTCTGTCTGTCTGTCTGTCTGTCTGTCTGTCTGTCTGTCTGTCTGTCTGTCTGTCTGTCTGTCTGTCTGTCTGTCTGTCTGTCTGTCTGTCTGTCTGTCTGTCTGTCTGTCTGTCTGTCTGTCTGTCTGTCTGTCTGTCTGTCTGTCTGTCTGTCTGTCTGTCTGTCTGTCTGTCTGTCTGTCTGTCTGTCTGTCTGTCTGTCTGTCTGTCTGTCTGTCTGTCTGTCTGTCTGTCTGTCTGTCTGTCTGTCTGTCTGTCTGTCTGTCT